>ML785015.1:103532-135969 GCA_009831015.1 Picea engelmannii
GCGATCCCCGGGTGATTTTGACGGCTTAGATGCCCCTGAGTCGCGGTTTCTCAAGCCACAGGTTAATCGCAGGTCCTGCACAAATTAACAAACAAAAAAAAAAACAATGTGTTTACAAGCCTCCATATTAATGGTCATCTATCAATCATTGAAATCCATGGTCACTAGAACAAATGTTCACAACCATTCTATTCTATGAACTATTGTAATATTCCCAGCTAGGCTACTTTGGATATTAAAACTTTAATGCAATTATGTTTTTCCTGGTTATCATTTTTCTACAAATACTTGGAATTCATTACACTAAAAACCTTTCTTCAAATATGTTGCAGGCGATAGAAGAGAATCATGGATCATTTTACTATGAATGAAGATCTAAATACAACAATCCAATGGCTACTATGACAGCTTCAATACATCAATGGAAAACACACAATACAAGACAAAAACATGGAATCATGCCATGGCCTCCTCAACAAATGAGATCACACCATCCAAGTTCCACAACCTCTCCAAGAAAATCACTAAAACCCAAAAGTGAAAACAAATTTCAAGATGAAGCTCTAATGAAGATTTGGGATGGATCCTTTTGTCTGTCTAGCTAGGGTGGATATTGCACCATCAAAACTAAACTACAATGGAACCTAATGAAATCCTTGGCTCCAAGAGCACTCTAAAGAGATCAATTGAAATACATAATGAGGAAGGTGAAGTGATAGCCCTCCTTTATACCTGTCCAAGCCCCTTCTAGATCTTTCACCCTTTTGACCAAATGCACATGACCCATATTCCCCTTTTACCTAATTTTTTTTGTAAATAAAAAACTTATATTTCCTGATTAATTCATTGTCACTGTACAAAACTGAAATGTGTCACAGGATTGCCACCTATTTTGCCAAACCATTGGAAACCAAATCAAGTATAAACCTTTTATACTTTCGGCCAAAAATATCAACCACTACTTTCTCCACAATTAAGTTGGAAACTAGAGAAAGTGGAAGCTAATGGTGTTGATAGTTCTGTCTAGACATACAATAAAAAACTGATAATTAAAACTAAACATAAAACATGTGCAGGAAGACAATAAAAAACCCCATTTCCATGCAAGCGAGGAGGAGAGGAATGATAAACTGTAAACGTTAGCAGGGTAGTTATAATAGTGGAACCTGCCATTTAGAGAGCCGCTATGAGGAGTGTCGTTGTTGGGTATGAGTGTAAAGGGTTGTGCGCAGGTCGAACACCTGTTTTTTACTGGCGCATTCGAGAAGGCATCGAACAACATGTTGATTTGTTGCTAATGAGGGTGTTCCAGTGGCATTGCTCCATCATATAGCCCCTCATCTCAAATATGAGCTCCAATTTCTATGCACTGAAAAGACTTGGTGGAATCTGGTCACATTCCACTTTTGGGTTAAGAAGTGGGGGCCCTGCTGGGTAGTCCTTCATGGGGATTTCCTCCTAGATGATGCAAGTGGCTCCTTCCATGGTTGTTTTTGCATCCATTTTTGCAATTCTAGTGTTGGTTCTATCTTAGGCCTCCGGGACCATGTAGGGGAGGGATTCTGGTAGAACCTGAATTGGTTCCTCTGAGAATTCCTCCTCCACGAAGGCCATTGGAGGCATAGTCGACTTCTTTATTTGTTTCATTTGATTTATCGATAAATGCCTCTCTAAATCTCACAAGTGTTTCTACCTTGCAGCATAAAATTACTAGGAGTGTCCCCGCTTTGTTTTCCCTCTCTCATGTGGCATGATAGATACTGGAGGCCAGAGAAACATGAGAATGAGGCTAGAAAAATATGAGAGGACCAGAGCCAGATCACTGAGCATAGCGAAGAAACATAGTGAAGAAGCAAAATGGTGAATGCCATGGTCGAGCTATAGAATTATCTGAGGGGCTCATAAGATTGCTCATCCTCCTCCCATGCTTGTCCTCATCCCCCTACCATTACTCAATGAGGGCACCATTAATCCTTCCTAGGGGAGCTGTCCTCTCTCCCTCTATGTGCACTTATGGTCATCCTCCATCCTAGAATGGGCCTTGGGGTGGAAATCAGTCATATTTATGGCATGGATTGCATGGGGGTTGTGGGGCCTCCACTAGGATATGTGTCACCCCATCTAGGTGGGGATACTTTCTTCAGGATAAATCAAGACATTTGGTCAATATCCTTAGGGGTGGGGATATTTGAGCATCCAATTGGATATGCTCTTATTTTGAGTCCACTCCCTCATTCTCTAGGTAAACTGCAATTTTGTTGGTGTCTCTTTTCACATGTGAGAGGATGAGTGTGAGATGGGGTTAAATGAAGGACTTGAAGTCTTCCAACAATCCTAGTAATATCTAGCTTGGTGAAATTTCTTAGGGGTGTGAACCATGGATGATTTTGGAGATGAGTTGGATAATTACCTGGGAATCCCCTTCCACTATGAGTTGAAATATGTTGTAACTAATTTCCATATTAATCCCCTTGAGAAGGCTCTAGAGTTCTGCAACATTATTTTTGTTGAATCCTAGATATCCTATTGTGATGTGTAAAATTCTCCCCTCATTTTCGCGTAGTACAGCTCCAAATCTGTCAGCCCTGGATTATCCTTTGAAGAACCATATAAATTTAATTTTACAAATCCAGGAGGGGGAGGGGACCAAGTGTTCAGATTGCAGGAAATTTTGACTGGGTGAATGACATTATTTCGGGGATCCTCAGAGAGAGTTATCTACCAGGCCTGGAGAATGTGACTTTATGAGGGATTTCAATTCAAGTCTTCTTGAGTCCATTTCTGGGCTTTGATTTTTTCCCAAACTAGGTTTAGGATATTTGTCTAGGTAGAGTGAGGGGGGAGGAGGTGGAGTGGAAGATTATTTTGTTTCTTTATTTCCATACTTTCCATACTAAGAAGCCAAGTACCAGTTTCCAAATGTGATCTAGGATTGGATTTTGATAGGTGATTAAATACCAATTCTCAATGGTACTTACAATGTTGGATCAGTTCCTGCTAGAGGAGTGCATTAGTTGCACTGCCATATCCCAAATGGCTTCATTGTGGATGCATTGATTTATGATATGCTCCATTGTCTCTTCATGTTGTCAACAAAGGAGGCAGATTGAAGGGCCCACAAATCCTCGTTTTCTTAGGTTGTCCCAAGTGATAATGCAGTTTTGAGCAATTAACCAGAGAAATAAAGAGTCTTTCAACCAGAATTTTGGATTCCATATTTTTTCCCCATATGTGCGCTTTTTGTTGCATTTGGTAAGCCTCTTTTACTGACAAGTTACATGCTGTAAATTGGCCCCATCTGAGGATGTCCGACCCATCCCTGATATAGATTTTTCATTGATTATCATAGTCCCTCTAGGCCTACATGTCAGTTCCCTCATGTATGCTTAATTCATGGGGTTGAGTTTTCCATATGCGCAAGGGGTGTTGCGGCAAGTTTTCCTTCCAGATATATTTTACATGTAGAGCGTCCCTTGATTGTATTTTTTTATGGAAGGGGTGGAGATATTCTATGGAGGATAATGACAATTGTTTATGCCTAAAGTCTTGCCAAAATAAGGAGTGTTATCCATTTTGTATCTCCAAAAATGCATGTTTCTGTATGAGAGGTATATTGGTCCAAGCTGTGTTTCGGATGTTGAAACCTTGAATCGGATCATTGAGTCTGATAAGAAGGTCCTCCATGATATTAGGCACATATTTTTGTTTCCATATTGTCACCCATAGTTCTACGGGATGCTTGAGCCAGCACCACCAAAGTGTTTCCCCCATTATTCGATTGATTTTTCTTATATCCCTAAGACCTATCCCACCCAGTGATTTAGGCTGGAAAATTTTATCCCAGCCTACGAGTGACCACTTCTTATCGAGGTGATTATCATGCCAAAGGAAGATTTGTTGGAGGTTTCTGATGGCTCTGATGAAAAATTGAGGTGATGTTAAGGCAGTGAAGAGGTAATTCGATAGGGCCTAAAGAACGAATTTTAGAAGAATCGGACAGATGGCAAGGTTTATCGATCTGAAGGTCTAGTTGTTTAGTCAATTATAGATGGATAGGAGAAGGCTATCCCAGGATATGTTATGGGTGGATTCTCTCGTGAGGTGGACACGAAGATAATTGGGTGGAAGGGAGATCTTAGGGATTCCCAGAAGTCGGGAGATATGGTTTTGGATTCCCACTGGGGTGTTGAAGAAGTAGAGCTATGACTTGTCAAGGTTTAGGGAGGTTCCCGACGCATCTATGAAGTCAGTGAGGATGATTTTGAGCTTGTTGGCCTCCTAGGCAGTGGGAGTGTTCAACAACAGTGTGTAATCTACAAATTAATTATGGGAGGGAACTGGCTAAAGGTTGTGGAGAGGTAGACCCTTGAGGGAGCCATCCTCTATTGAGGCTTTGATGTAATGCCCAAGGACCTCAATCAATATGAAAAAAAGGAAAGGGGAGATGGGATCCCCTTGTCGAATGCCCTAGGTGGGAGAAAAGGGTCGGGAGGGCAATCCATTAACAAGAATGGAGAAGAAGGTTGAGGATGTGATCTGCATGATCCAGGCTACCTAGATGTTATCAAATCCAAAGGATTCAAGGAGGGAGCACATATATTTCTAGCTTATTCTATCCAAATATTTAGAAAGGTCAGGTTTGATGATCATACCTAGCACTTGCATTGACTTAAGTGAGTGTATTAATTCATGTGCCAGGATGACAATGTACATGATTTGACGCCCCTCCACATACCCTACTTTCTCTTTGGAGATGATGAAGGGAAATATCAGTTTGAGTCGTAGGGAAATAACTTTCATGATGATTTTGTAGATTAGATTGCAGAGTGTTATTGGATGGAATTGTTTGGGATGTGTTACCCTTTATTCATTTGGGATTAAAGTGAGGAAGGTGGTGTTGAAGGCTGAAAGAAATTTCTTAGAAGGTATGGATTCCTCAACTACTTTCTAGAATTCTTCTTGGATAAGTGGCCAACAATAGTGAAAGAAATTTGTTGTAAATTCATCTAGCTTCGGGGCTTTACCTGGTGGCATCTCTTTAACCACTTGATCCACTTCCTCTTGTGTGATTGGTCAGGTTAGTGATTCATTTTGTTCTTTTGTGACCATGGGGGGATGTGCCCAATAATATTGTGAATAGTAGGTGTTTGATCCTTTATGGGTTTCGTGAGAACATATTTATAGTATTTTTCTAATTCCTCTTATGTGCTTGGGTGATCCAGGATGGGGTTACCTTGGTTGTCTTCTAGTTGAGTGATTATGGTGATGTATATCCTATGCACCATGGATATGTGGAAGAACTTGGTGTTCCTTTCCCCTTCCTTAAGCCGTTGTACTCTATATTTCTTCTTCCAGAGTATATTCTCTTGCTTTAGTCACTCTTCCAGTTCTACTTGTAACTTATCTTCCTCCTTTAGCAAGGTTGTCGTTCTTTCTCCTACAACAAATACCTACTTCAGTGACTCTAGGCATTGCACAATTTCCTTCTTCTTCTGTAGTATATTACCAAACACATTTGTATTCCATATCCTTAGTTTCACTTTGAAGTTTTTTAATCTTTGCTAGAATTTATACATACATGTACCATGGTCTATTTATGTTTGCCTCCACCATGTTTTGGAGATATTTTGAAAGTTTGGGTGGTTGATCCAAAACTTCTCAAATTTGAGCCATATTTAGGGAGAATGTTGGCTTCAAGGAATGAATCATCCAACAATAGTGATTCAGAGATGAGGAATCGATCTAGTCCACTTGTGACATGTTGATTCCCTAAACTGCGGTTAGACCAAGTGAAGATACCATTTATAGTTTCTATGTCTATCAGATTGAGTTGATCAATTAGAGTTATGAACTTACCACTATCCTGATCTAGCCACTTGGTGCCTCCTGTATTTTCCTCCAGCATAAGGATGATGTTTAATTTCCCCCCTATCAACCAATGCACTAATCCCATCAATGACCTTATTGTAGATATTCTTCACAGGAACAATTCTTTGTCTTCAACACTTTGTGGTACATAAGAATTTGTAATAATCCCCTCTTTATTAGAGCCTATGGCCCTGAAGTGTGTGGTGAGTGTGCCCACTGTGGAGAAGGGTTGTTCTATGATAGTTGAAGCAAGGTTTTGTAATATTGCTAGGCCCCCTATGGCCCCATTTGATTCTATATCAATGGAGTTGCAGGTCCTCCAACAACATTGGAATATGTCCTCTGCATCAACCCCGACACATTTTGTTTCCTATAAGAGGAGAATGTTCAGATTATCTACACGAATGTTGTCTCGAAGGGTCCTCTGTTTGGAACTTCCATTGATCCCTCTAATATTCCAAGTGATGATCTTCATCATGATGAGTTGGGGGGTGGACTGAGGTACCCTTATGTGATTCTGTGGATCTTCCCAGAATTGAGCATGTATTTTTCTACTTCTTTGATGAGTTTATGTGTACATTTGTGGCCTCGGCACTTTATTTCATGGGAGGTATGTCTTAGCTAAGAGGTTGGGTCTAAGGATATCCATAGTCTTGAGGTGGATCCTAGGGTAGAGTCGATGAAAAAATTATGCACTTTCCTAAGTTGTTCTACTAGGATGGTTTGCGGCTCTTTTTTGGTAAAGACCTCCTCCAGTTTCTCCATATCTATATACGCTAGATCTTTTTCATCTATTTTCATTAGGGTATCCCCCCCATCCTCTATCTTGTTTACATTTTGTTGGGTTGTTGGGCCTATTTCTTGGTTTTTTTCTTTGGACGATTTTCTTTGGTGATTGGATTTTCCCTTGTCCTTATCATGGTTGTCGATCATGTGGAGATTTTATACATCTTCTTCCTCTGAGAGTTGGTTGAGGATGTCAAAGGAATTTTTGGTGGGGATTTTTTGAGTGATTTCTTGATTTTGTTTTTTGGGGTTTTTTTTATCCTACCTATAACTGTGCTATAGCCATCCCTTTTCTTCCTCTCCCCTACTTTTGAGTTTTGATCATTCAAGGGACAATAACGGAAGAGGTGACCATTCTCATGACATTTTCTACAATGAAAGGGGATGTGCTCATAGGCCATGGTTTGATTCCAGTCTTCATCTTGGTATTCTAGGGTTATCGAGACTGGTAGAGCCTTCTATATAACCATGTAAACCAAAATTTGGGCATAGGAAGTGTATTTCCTTTGCTTTTTTGCCTCTGAGTATTTTACATATCTTCCCACGATATTCTCTATTCCCATGAGTATTTCCTCCAGCCAAAATTCCTGCGGAGGAGAATATAGCTTAATATAGATTGGTTCCATGATGAAGTCCTCTTTCTTTAAGCTAAAATGATCCATCCAGGACTTGAGGAACAACCCTGCAAATTTGCAGAAATATGGCCCATTCTCAAAGATCATGTCCTTATCTTATAAACTGTAGAGGATGATCGTCAAAAACCCTTGGAACTAAGTTGCACTTCGTACTCTCCCTTTGGGTTCCACCAGTCTTTAATCCATCACATGAGGTCCCATTATGATGGCCATAGGCCCAGAAACTTACCTATGAAAGCATTCTCTCTCATGAACTAGGTGTGTTTTCCAACCCTGGTTGAGTTGATGGTGTATTTGGGTGGTTTGTCCGATTGGGGAATACATTTTCCTAGTTCCAATACACAATATTCCTTTGAATGAGACGTGCTCGGTTCAACTTCCATTTCATTGTTGAAGCCTTATTCATTGGACAATATTTCTTCCTGCAGTTGGGGCAATGGTTCAAAAGATGGTCACTTAGCTCTCATTCCTTCCTGGTCATTTGTGATGACATTTCTTTAAGAGGGGGTCGCCCCCCCCCNNNTCTTGGTGCAACACTATGGGCTTGGGTGTGGTGGCTCTGTCTACATGAGGAGGTTGGTGTATGCAGAGCTAGGGTTTTTGGGAGGCTTGAGGTTTTTCTCAATTGTCATATTCTCCCCTTTTACCTTTTACTTAAATATTAAAAGTCACTTTCAATAATGTTTAAGTAACTTATTAATATCATAGTCAGTTTATGTCCTTTTTACTTAATGTTACTTTAAAAACATAACATCTCCTAACTAAGTGACATTAAATAACCATTGACCTCATTTTTATTCATTGACAAGCCTCAAAACTCATTTCTGATTGTTGAATAGGGGAACCGAAAAATGGCGACACAACAAATCCTCCCTTTCCAAAGATTACTTGTCCTCAAGTATTTCCATCATGTCCATAGGAGAAAAAAAATGAACCAAACTAAAACTAATGATAATCCTTGGGTCCCAAGCCAATCTGAAAGATGCAAAACACCTAGCACCCACAATATTTTCTTACAATGCAATAACACCAAGGGCCTTTTGAAGGCCACAAATCAGTAGAGTAATCAGATAATCTGAAGACCCATTCCACCATTCATAGATTATCCCACTTAGGAAACCAATCTACTACTCCATATGAATAGGCTCCTGAAAGTAACAACTAGCTCTCCCATCAGTACCAACTACCAGATTATCAACCCATAAAATCCTAGGGTCCCATGCTATCACCAGAAAGGAGACATCATGTTGTGCCACTCTGATCATAAGAGTTTGACCACCATGCTCCCAATGTGCTCTCCTCTCCTATACCCCCAAGCTCAAATCCATAAAAGGAATGAACTCACTATCCTGGATCATGTCTCACTAATGCATCTTGGCGATGTCGAAGCCTACGAATCCACAGACAGAATTGATCTTGGGTATCATTATGATAATGTTTCCTCGCCATATAGCACAAGGATCAACAAATACTCTCAAAACATCCCCACAATGACATAGACCAATCACTAACTCAACCCTGTCGATCATCATCATCATCATCTAAAGACATCTATCACTATGATGCATGCCAAAATCCCATTACCAAATTGGAAGTCCACCATTCCCAGGGAATTCTACTGAACCCTCAATGAACTAATCCCTTAGGGCCTATTTATCATCTTGTGTAGTCTATGCACCAATCCCCTAGTCCAAATGAAAGGAATCTTTCACGGCCATAATCTCACTTGTCTCACCCAATTGACTCACGTGAACCTCCCATGTCCTGTTGTATATAATGATGGCATCAAATAAAAGAAACAAATTCCTTTTCCACTTCCTACAAGACTATAAAATGACTATTTCATTGGTCAACCCCAAGGGTATGACCAAGATATCATAATGAACTCTGGAAAATACATGTGAATATCCTTGTCCTCGATCCTCATCTAATGATATCCCAAATGAACATCTATCATCAATGGATATACTACTCACATCCACTCACCTATCCTGGGAAACCTTATCTCAATGGTGTGCTAAAAGACTCTATTAGGAGGTCTCCCTAGTATAAATACCCCACAAGTCCACTGTACATTTTCGTTTGCTAATGAATACCCCTTCACACTATTTTCGATCACTGAATTGTCCTATACTATCTTGTATTATGTAGGTGCTACTACATCCATCACTCTACTGATGTCACTTAAAATTTCTCCTCATAGCATACCCATGTTTGTCTTATACTTTTCCACCGAATCCATGCATGCATATACTTCCTTGTGTCTTGGCTCACAAGAAATGTGTTCAACTATGTTCATTGTAGCTATTCCTTGAGCCTTTACTAGGATCTCCAATAGAAGCGACTCATGATCCCCACAATGAAAAATAGGTGCATGGTCAAAACCCATTTCATTAAGCCTCTCCTCAAACACATGCAACTCTGAATGTTCCTCTTAGGAGATCATCACAAGAGGATCCTCCCTCGAATCCCAAGTGCCACTCATTCCCTCACGTGTCATGGATTCTAAAGATGATGTAGTCTATGTTGTTGTCAATGATGAGGAGCATTCCAAACTCAACCGGTAATAAATCTTCTCAGCCTCCCTTTCCTTTCCTTTGAAAAAATTAAGAGAAAGGTCCCTATCGATAAGAAACTACAAGTAATCACATTCCATCTGCTCTAGTGTCTCTTTGATGATGCACAATTGGGTACTAGTGACTCCATCTACAATTCCCTTGTTCCTCTCCTCCAATTAGGTTTTCCACATAAGCTCTTTAATATTTGGTTCTCCAAATCACACAATGTTATTTCATCAAAATGGCGTGGGATGTCACACAACGGATCAACTGACTCACTAGATGATATTGTGCAACGTGGACTACCCTTCTCATACAATTTTTCTGATTTTCTCTCGTTCACCAAATCATCCTCTTTGTTTCATACCTCCCAACGTTTGTCATATTAAGGCACAATCATGTCTTCATCATCATACATGTCATAAACAAGATGAGGTGTTGAATCCCCATCACAGTTAGATGCTACCACGCTTGAACCATCCTCATCATTAGCATCATACATAGGGAAAGATGTTGGATCCTCAACATCTGCTGATTGGAATATTTTCTCATAGTCATCATAAGTAGGACAGGTCTTGTAACCTCATCATTTACATCCAATATAGTAGTGTCATTAGCCTCGTTGGGTAGCTCTGATGATGTATAGTAGGTTTTTTTTTTGTCTTTATCTGTGCACACATACTCAACATGGCTATATGTTTGCTCCTGCACCTATCCTTCATGCTCATCTCTCTTCTATTTATGCCTTGCACCTTTAAATAAATATTCATCCAAATTCTTTGGCTAGATTCCATACTTAAGGGTGTAATAGCCTTTAAAGGACAAAGTGGCAAAGATCTCCTCACCTAATGTTAGATAATTCTGGTAGTAAGGAATGTATTCAAATATTTCTATCTCCCTTTTGATTTTTTGAAGAATTTTCCAAGTTTTATCCGTGAATTATAGAGTTGTCTTCATCCCCTTGTCCATGGAATGTATTGTCGGTTTTTCACTAAGTTGGATGGTTTTTGTTAAAAAAATCATGGTAATACCCTACTACCCTTGTAATGGCATCCTTTTGATTGTTGATCTATTACTCTAATTGTTGTTATTTCCTTTGCACTTGTTTGGTTTGTGAATTTCATCCAATCATGCCCATATACACTATTACATCCTATAATTTAGCTCAAAATAAAACTCGAATAAAGGTGAAATAGAGGTTGTAATTATTGTTTTAAGTTTATTGATGATGTAGGGGTTTTGTCAAACATTTTTTGGACATAACCAAGTCCACTATAAACCCATAGTTGTTGCTGATAAGTGTGGTTTGTTGATTGAATTTCAATGTGGTTTCACAAGGAATTATGAAGGTTTGATACCATGCATAAATGTATACCACTTACATATTAAACAATAATAAAATATTATTGTCCAAAAAATTATTAAATTCACAAGAACACAACAAAATCTATATAGATTATCAAATATAAATCATTACATAGTAATAGTTCAAGGATTTGGCTCTTCGAGTAAACTTGTAGACGATGATATTATTTATTGGTAATTGGTTATGAGACTGAGTTTTAACATTGGTTGAGACAACCCTCCAAATCACAAGAAATCGTCCCCAAACTTAGCACAGTCACAAGGGGAATTCGTCCATCCACAAGAAGTTCGCTTCAATGAGGAAAACTCGGCCCTCTAGTCAAGGAATTCGACCATCCACGCAAGATCGCATTCCCTAGCTAGGAAAATCGACCTTTGCAAGTAATATACGACCTATCGATAAGGGAATACAACTTTTTCTATGAGAGTGGTGCCTCACTTCCAAGAAGATCGACCTAGAAAGGGAAGAATCACCCTCCCAACAATCAACTCGAACAAAAAAGGATAGAATTTGGCCCAGTAAAAGATACAACTCACCCAACAAGAGGATTTGGTCCTCCACTCTCAAAATCTTCCTAAAAATGATGAGATCGACCTATACAACATTCAATTCAACCCCCTGTAAAAATATACTCGACCAACAATGTTTGCGATAACTTCAACACTGATAATCGACCCATAAATGAGGTATCTTGGCCCCCCTTTTATCATTGTATGCACTCAACAGACAATGCGACCCTCTTCAATGGAAATAAAACATCTCCCAAAGGCACTTGACCCTATTCTCTGCAAACTCATTCCTCCACAATATGATCTCAACCCACTCACAATAACTTGGTCTTATTCACAAAAAATAATCTTTGTTCTCAAAATAGTCTTCATCAATGAAGAACCCATCCAAACAACAAGATTTATAGCCCATTGATAAGTGATCTCGATCGTGACACTAAAA
This sequence comes from Picea engelmannii, assembly GCA_009831015.1. Lineage (NCBI taxonomy): Eukaryota > Viridiplantae > Streptophyta > Pinopsida > Pinales > Pinaceae > Picea > Picea engelmannii. The sequence goes on from ML785015.1 coordinate 115,697, forward strand.
ATCAGTCCCTACAACAATAATCAACCTACACACTATATGTATTGTCCTTCCCAAAAGAATATTTTCCCTTTCAATCATGAGTTTGGTTACCTCAACAATTAATTTTTCCAGCATCCATAAATTCGACCTCCAATCCAAAAATAAATCTCATGCAAGTAGAAAAACAGACTCATGCAACCGAATATGCCCCACCTAAGGAGATCTTGGCCCTAGTAACAATTACCTACTCACAACAACATGAGATAGACATCTTCATAAGATGAAATCGAGAACTCACAAGATCTGGTATCTACCACAAAGAAATTGTTCCCCTCAAGTTGGAAAGATTACTAGCTCTGATACCACTATAATATTCCCAGCTAGGCTAGGTTAGGATATTAAAAATTTAATTCAATTATGGTGTTCCTAGTTATCATTTTTCTACAAATACTTGGCATTCATTACGATAAAAATATTTCGTCAAACATACTGTAGGAAATAGAAGAGAATCATGGATCATTTTATTATGAATGAATATCTAAATACAACAATCCAATGGCTTCTACGACAACTACAATACATCAATGGAAAACACACAATACAAGACAAAAACCTGGAATCATTCCATGGCCTCCTCAACATATGGTATCAGACCCTCCAAGTGTCACAACCTCTCCAATAAAATCACTACAACCCAAAACTAAAAACAAACCCAAATATGAAGCTCCAATGAAGATCCGAGATGGATCCTCCTCCTTGTCTATATAGGGTGGATATTGCACCACCAAAACTAAAATACAATGGAAGGGTTTTTCCAAAACCCTAATGAAAACCTTGGCTCCAATAGCACTCTAAAGATATCAATCCAAAACATAATGAGGAATGTGAAGTGCTACCCTTCCTTTATTCTTCTCCAAACCCCTTCTATATCTTTCCCCTTTTTGCCCAAATCCACATAACCCTTATTCCCATTTTACCTTTTACTTAAAGATAAAAAGTCACTTTTAATATTGTTTAAGTAACTTATTAATCTAAAATTCAATTTATGTCATTTTTACTTAATGTCACTTTAAAACCATAACATCTCCTAACTAAGTGACATTAAATACCCTTGACCTTGTTTTCCCTCATTGATAAGCCTCAAAAGTCATTTATGATTGTTGAACAGGGGAACCCAAAAATGGGTACATCACAACTATAAATCATTGTCCATTTCAATGGAAAAAATGTTTAATTTGAGAAAATACTCCCCCATTTGAAGTTTCACATTCTCACACTTACCATCACATTTAATCATACCACCATTGGCTATAATTGGTTTTAAAATTGTGCACTACATGGACATAAGAATAGGTTTCTTTTGTGACTCAATAATGAATAAAGTTATGGGTGTTTCTATTGTCGATTAAGACAATATATTTTGTGTGATTGATATACCCAACCAACTTCAAACTCTAGGTGATATGAAAGTATTAATAAATTAGTGCACAAAATTTGAGGTTCCTCGTAAGGAGAATATTAGGTGGTTTCTTCATGATGAGGAGTTGTAGCCTCTTCTAGATAAACTTTGTAGTGTCTTCCTCTAAAATTTTGTTAGTTTTTTGGATTGGGCCCTATCTAGATAAATAATTCATGTTCCTTACATTTTTGCACTTCAAATAAATTGTTTATCACAATGATTATAGAGGTCAAGAAATTGACATTGTTTTTTTTATGTGAGGGTGAACTTATAGAGCCTTAAGGGTTGAGAAGTTAGTGTAATGTTCATAAGAACCAAAGGGAGGCATGATCAGGGAACACAAATTGGTAATTTAGTATATTTCGTTACCACCACATATGCTTATCTAGGCCATAGAATGGCCTTGAAAATATTAATTGGGTGATTTTTAAAATCCAACCCCTCTTCCATCAAACATATCAAACCTGTATTACAAATAATTTTCCAATTTTGGGGTAAATGTAGGGAAAAACAATACCTAGTTGATCAGGCTAGGAAAGATACTCCAAGACCAAAACATATGTCACCAACCTATGAAATCCTAATTATTATGGGTAAGCATATTTGATATTACAAAATTTACATCTATCATGGATGAGCAATACATTTAGTGATTATTTTACACAACCACACAAGTTATGGTACATCATAGTCCCAATATTCTCCTAAAGACTAGATTACATATACTATTTATTGTTTATGTTTATATGAATATAGAAAGAGGATGAAATAATAAATAACATGCCATGTCCCTCAACTTTATTGCAAACATATAGTGGCAGGAAAACAAAGAAGAAAAAAAAATCAGTAGTTTAGAGAAGGTTCTACATTTTGAACTTAGTCTATTTCATAGACAAATACAAATAGTGTGGATTCTGGATAGGGATAGGGATAGGAATAACCATATATATTTATAGTAGTGCATTAGATATTAATTAATATTTATATTTACCAATAAAATTTTTATCTATCCAATTATTATCTGGATTGGTAATTAAATGAGCATACCCTAAGAAAATCTTTGTAAAGTACCATTGCATAAAATAGTGTATATAAATAGACATAGAACTAGAACCAGTGAACATTTTTCATCAAACAAAATAGCTCAAAATATATTATGTATATGACTTTGTGGATAAAAAGAAGATTAACTTACCTGAAATAGGTGTAGGCAAGTGTTATCGGTGCCAATTAGGTGCTCCTCATGTCGCTCAAGTGTCATATGGTATCCAACAATGTCACTCCCATTCAAATTCATTAATATAAAATGGCAGGAAGGTATGAAAAATGAAGGAAAATTGTAACATACCTAGCCACCCACAGGCCGAGGTACAGTATCTTCAAGCCCGCCCTTGGACTTCTTTCTCTTACCGATACCTTATTAAAATTTAAGGATGCATAAAATAAAAGACTTTAACAACATGCACAACAGTAGTTAGGAAGCATGCATAGTCTAAATAGTCAATTAAATGATAATTATATATACAACGGAATACATTCATATACATGCAAATGATACCATAATAGAGAGAACTTATCTTTATGAAAGATGACACCAACTGGCTGGAGACCAAGTTCATTCCACCCAACTATAGAAACCAATGATCCAAACTCAACAACAGTGTCACCCCCGAGCCCAGGCTATGAATCCACAAGGACGGTTCCAGATTGTACTTGGGTTCCCAAACCAGTCATCTCTCACAGGTTTCCCAAACCAGTCATCTCTCAAGATCTTATAGGCTTCCCAGCTCTCAAAACAATCCAAGTACGTAGCTCTCTTCTACCCATCTTGCACCACCCAAGAGAACGAACCTCCACCTTTCTCTGCCACACAATCCCTGAGGCAGTCCTTCTCTTTATTCGGGCTCTAGTGCAACTGGTCCAGAATCTCAATGCTGGAACTCTCAGGACTCACACCTGTGAGCAACGCTAGACACATGCCAATGCATCTCAGACATGCAGGTCTCAAGTGACGGCTAGATCACACCAGTGACCACTACAAAAAACTATATTGTGGCTAATTCTTTAGTAGCTCGGTTCCCTTTCCCAAGCCTAAACACGGATGAGGATGGATCAATGAAGGGGTAAGTGGGTGCATGAAAGTGCATGAGGTAAATGAGTGAATCGTACAGGAAATCATCAAACAAACCATCAATCGAACCCCCCCGTCAGACCAAAGGTGGGTTTAAGTAATTTCGAGGGGAATCAAGAACCTCCTGCCCTTCCCAAAGAAGCTCACATAACTGATCCTCTCCCAAAGAATCTCACATAACTGATCCTCTCCCCTCAAGCCCCCTCCCTTATGGAATCATATCCCCCTATAACTCTAGTCCTTGTTCATTTAGCAGCCAACCATATATTTATTATTAATAATGATAAAAACATTACATGTCTTGGGCACAATGGCCTTTTAATAATTGTTTGGGCACTCTATCCTCTCAGCATTGTAAGAATACATTATTTAAAATGGGGGTTCAAAACCTGGGGTGTTACATCCCCTCCCCCTTATTTTGGCATTGTCCTCAGTGCATATACAAAATAGAGATCAAAATCTCAAATTTATTCAAAAAGTTGTGGGTACTCTACCCACATGGAATCTTCATGCTCCCAGGCAGCATATTTAGGACCCTAGCAGGTCCAATAAAATTTTACCAGCTCTATAACTTGATTTTGGAGAATTTTGACTTTTCTGTCCAATACCCACACTGGCTTAACCTTAAAATCTCCCTCTGTCTCTACCTAAATCAGATGCCAATGAATAACATGGTTAGGATCATGTACATATTTCTTTAGTAAAGAGACATGAAATACATTATTCACATTCATGGAAGCAGGAAATGCAAGCATGTATGCAACTAGCCCTATTCTGTCCAATATTTCAAATGGAACACAGAATCTGGCTACATGCTTTGTACAACTACCCAATTTCAAAGAGATTTTCTTGGGCTTCACTTTCAAAAGTACATACTCCCCAACTTTAAATTCTTGATTTGTCTTGTTCTTATCTGCATTAAATTTCTATCTATCTTGAGTTGCCTTTAAATTTTGCTTGATCTTGACCACCTGGTCTTCCATGTCCTTGAGCAACTCCGGCCCAAATACCACTCTATCTGTTGGGTTGTCCCATCTTACTGGAGTACCGTACAAGGCTTCAAATGGGCTCATTCTCAATGAATCTTGATCCCATTATTATATGCAAACTCAACCAAGTGTAAGTAATCTTCCCACTTAGATGGATTATCCATGACATACATTCTTATAATGTCTTCAATTATTCCATTGACCCTCTTTGTTTTCCCATCTGTCTAAGGATGATATGTTGTGCTAAAGTTTAGATTTGTGCCAAATCCTTTAAACAATCCCTTCCAAAAATTGGAGATAAACTTCATATCTCTATCCGAGATGATTGTCCTAGGTATCCCATGCAACCTAGAATTTTCCTTCATGAAAATATATGCAATATTAGCCGTTGTATGCGTTGTCTTCACAGGCACAAAATAAGCAGCCTTTGTTAATTTGTCAACCACCACCATGATTGAATCATGTTTCTTATTCGTTCTGGGTAATCCTGGGATGAAATCCATGGAGATCACTTCCCATTTCTTCTCTAGGATTGGCAATGGATACAACAAACCTGTTGGGTGCCTATGCTCAACCTTCACCTTCTGACATTCCATACATCTAGCAATGTAATCAGCAACATCCTTCTTCATTCCTGGCCAAAACAACTGACTTCTTACTGCTGTAATTGTTTTCTGGTAACCGGGATGTCCAACATAAGGAACATCATTTGTTTCCTTCAGTACCAAATTCCTCATTTCTCCTAAACAAGGAACATAGATTCTATTTTTATGCATGAGTAATCCGTCTTCTTTTATCTCATACTCCTTTATTTTCTGTTGTACATCTCCTTCCTATAATTTTTCCTTTTCCTTTAGGTAATGGTGGTCTGTAACAAGACCATCTAAAATTATTCTCTTCAAGTCTGACTGATTCATACTGAAAATAGTTGCATGCATGATATGCACTCTTCTAATAAGTGCATCGACAACTTTATTCTCCTTTCCCTTGATGTGCTTGATATCGAAGTCATATTCACTTTAAAATTCCATCCATCTTGTTTGCTTGGCATTCAAGATTGGTTGTTCAAAAATATACTTCAAGCCAATGTGGTCTGTCCTTAATTCAAATTTGTTCTGCGTGAGATAATGCCTTCACATCCTCAAGGCGTGAACAATGGCAGCAAGTTCCAAGTCATGCGCGGCATAGTTCCTCTCATGTTCCTTAAGCTTTATGGACTCATATCCAATGCCATGTCCATTTTGCATGAGGAATCCCCCAATTCCTTCCTTACATGCATCTGTACATACCAAAAAACTTTCATTTGGGTCAACAATCTTTAACACAGGTGCACTAGTAAGTAATTTCTTCAACAGATTAAAATTATTTTCACACTTGAGTGTCCATTCAAATTTAGTTCCCTTATTTTGCAAAGAAGTGATGCGATGAGCAATCTTAGAGAACCATAGTATGAACCTTCTGTAGTAGCCAGCTAATCCCATAAAATATCTGGCGTCTAACACATTTATGGGTCTTGTCCATCCTTTAATGGCTTCGATCTTCTCTAGATCTACTGCTATGAAATAATGTGCCCCGAGTAATGGATTTGCTTTTGATAGAAATAACACTTACTCAACTTGTCATACAACTAATGTTCTCTCAGTACTTGCAATACCAATCTTAAGTGATGTTCATTCTCCTCTTCAGGCTTAGAATAGATAAGTATGTCATCTAGGAACACTATGACAAACTTATCCAAATAATTCCTAAATATGTCATTCATTAAGCACATGAATACAGTTGGTGCATTGGTCAGTCAAAATGGCACCACTACAAATTCATAATGCACATACCAAGTCCTAAAGGTTGTATTATGAATGTATTCTTCCTTGATTCTTACCTGATGGTATCCTGCCCTCAGGTCAATTTTTGAAAATATCTTTGCTCCTCTTAGTTGATCAAAGAGGTCATCAATTTGGGGTAAAGGACACTTGTTCTTTATATTGTACTTGTTCAGCTGTTGGAAGTCAATACATAGCCTCAAGGTTTTATCCTTATTTTTGACAAAAAGAACTGGTGCTCCCCAGGGTGAAACACTTGGATGTATGTACCCTTTCTTCAACAATTCCTCCAAATGCATTTGTAATTATTTTAACTCTGGTGTGCTCATTATGTAAGTTGTTTTTGACACCAGGGCAGCTCCTGGCACTAAATCAATTGAGAAATCTATCTCCCTTCTTGGTGGAAATCTGGGTATTTCTTGGAATACATCTTCAAATTCCTATAGTACCGAGAAATATTCAAGGCTTGGCCCCTTTGTATTATCTGGCTCTTCCACATGAGCTACATACAATTGACATCCTTTTATAAAACATCTTTTTAGCTGTAAGGATGAAATCTCACTTATAGAGATGGGTCTTGGAACTCCTTTCACAGTGCTATGTTTTCCATTTCCCATCAAGACATGTAAATGTCTTGTTATGACAATCTAGGACAACATGATGCTTGTCCAACCAATCAATTCCAATCAGAATATCATAATACCCAATGGTATGATATTTAGATCAATACTAGTATTCACGCCATTAAGACTTATGGAACAACTTTTGACCATATCATGGATTCTTCTTTTGGTTCCAGTGGCTAACTAAACCAAACTTGCTTTTCCAAGTTTACTTTTGTCCAAATGTAATATATCCACTATCTTAAGATCAATGTAACAATGACTTTATCCTGAATAATTCAAAATAGCAATAGGCTTATTTATGATCTTACCTTCCACCTCGATCATATTGGACTGGTACTATGCTTTCCAATCATCTAAAGATGCATAGATTTTTCTCATACCTTCAATTGTTGTAGCCTCTTGGATGTTGTGCACAATCTTCACTCTGTCTTTTCTATGTGGGCAATCCTTGTGCAGGTGATCTTCCTTGCATCCTTAGGATTGGATTGGTGGTCTTCCCCTTTTTCCCAAGGAATATTTCTTCTTGAAATCCCTCTTAGCATATCGATCTTGATGATTTATATTAGGCTCATTCCTATTGAAGTGAGGTTTGAATCCTTTCCTCCTCTGATCGGACTTCACATTTTTCTTATCCTTCCAAGATTTCTATAGGGATTCTCTTCCCTGGCCTTGCTCATACAGGTATTTAGTCTTCCCGATGGCCTCATTCAAGGTCTTGGGCTCATCATACTTGATCTTTTCCTTATAAAAGGTTGACATTCCACTTAGAAATATTTGTATTTTCACTTTCTCATCACCAATGAACCTAACATACTTTAACAATCCCAATAACTTATTCTCGTACTCTGCCATAGTTATGCTTCCCAACCTGAGTTCAAAGAACTCCTACATTTTCTTGTCATAGAAATTATGTGAGAGGTACTCTTTTTGGAAGTACTTCTTGAACTGTTTCCAAGTGATCCTACTTTCATTAACATATTCCACTTTCTTCAATTGGTCCCACCACATTCCAGCCTTACCATGTAAATGGTAGGTGTCAATCCTAGCTTCTAGGTTGGAGGAATAGTTATGCAACTGAAAATATCTCCTAAGCCCAAGAAACCATGATTTGGCATCATCTTCCCCTTCTCTTTCACCTTCAAAGGAAGGTGGCTTGAGCTTCCTCAACTCTCCTTGCAAACTATCTACCTCTTGTTTCCTTCTTTGTTGTCTAATGAGAGACACCTCTGGACTACTTGTGGGATAATCCGATGCATAAAACATTATTTCTGAGTAAGGAGGTGAGTGGTGTCCACGATCTCTGTTGGCACTTCTGGAATAACCAACTCTTCCACGATCATCCCTTCTTTCATGGAACCTGCCTTCTTCCTCTTGTCTTGAGTTTGATCCCTTCTTCATTTTCCTCTATAACCGATTTAAGCTCTCCAATACTCAATCATTTATCAGAATTTTCTCTCTCATCAGTCTCTCGTTGTCTTCTTTGTAGCTATGCACTTCCATCTTCAGGCTTCTTACCGTTTCTATTAACATTTCCTACTCTCCTTTTTCCTTGCATCCATTGGAATTTGTCTCTGCATTACCAACTCTAGTATTATATCCTTTGGCCTCCTTATCATTACTGGAGGCTTCCTTGCCTTCTTCCATTTCCTCAATACGCATCTTGATTTTATGTGTTTAGACACCTTAATTCTGCAAAATGTGCAAGTGACCATTTTGTTATAAATATGCATATGATAAACAAAATTTCCAAACCATGCTACATGCCTCTTTATTTTTTGTTCATGGATATCATATACCCATTCTCTGAAAATACCAATGTCCTGTTATCCTTGGCGGATACAGAAATTTCATCCTGCGTAGGCACTTCCTTCAAACCACCTTCCGAGGTGACCATGACTAGAAATCGCGGCTAAATCCTTCCTTAGCATTTTTTTGTCTCAAAGACAACCAATTCGGCCCTTATCCCTCCTTCCCTCACCTCTCAATATGCATATGACCATGGCCATGACCCTGCACTTAGCTAGAAAAAAAGTGCTTGTCTAGAGCTTCGGGACTTCAAAACTTTCAGCCAGGACTAGATCAATGGTCCTTTTCCTCTTTCATGATCAATGATCAAGATCCGCTTCGGGACTCCGCGCTTTGGGAGTCTCAACTTTCCTCGCTTTCATCCTCCTAGAACGCTTTTACCCGGAGTTTGTGATCTGTCGACGGGTGTCCTCCTATAGATTAGTGGTTGTGAATCGCTTCAGCTCTTCGGGCTTCAGAAGTTTCAAAATTTCCTCCTACACTTTCTCCCAGAGTGCTTTCACCTGAAGTCGACAATCCTTCGACGTGTGTCTTCCGGAATCAACGGTTGATATGTACTCTGGACTTCGGGAGTTTTCGACCCAATGCAACTTGTCGCATATTTCCCCTATGGAGTGCCTAGTCTCCAGACTACATGGTCTGTGGTCACATGAAACAATACTAGAAGTAGACATGTGGCCCAATTAGGAGGGTGACATGTGTCATGTTCTAACTGAATTTTCAATAGTCCATATGCTCAAAAATTACTGATATGTGGCACACATCCCATGTGTCCACGTCATCCTAGGTGACATCCGAAAGCCATGTCACTTCAAAAATATCGGGGTCCACATCACCTCCTGGTGATGTCATCATGCCCCCTCACTTCGACTCTTCAGGCTTCAAGACTTCAGGAGTTTTCCATACTATCACACTTCCAAGTCTCTTGAACTCCAAATTCCTGAACTAGGCAATCTGTCGCCATGTATCCTCCTAGATCGGATGACTAAAATTCCCTTGGGGTATTCACCCAAATTCCATGGATCTGCACCGTGTTTCCTCCTTAATATGACAGTTGAGGCTTACTTTGGGTCTTTAAACTTCGAAAATTTCAAATTTCCAAAAATTATCTGGCCCCACTGGCTTTTATCCAAAATCCGAAGCCCTGGATCTGGTGACGCATGGCTCTCGGCAGATAAATGGTTGAGATCCTTTCAGATCTTCGGGTTTTGGAAATCTCAAACTTCAAACCTCCTCAAAGTACACGGGATTCTATCACATGTCCTATTGAATCGGGCGGTTGAGGCTTACTTCGGGTCCTCACCCGAAATCCATATATTTACGCCACGTCTCTTCTATATCAAATGGCTGAGATTCACCTTGGACGATCTGACACTTGATGTTTACTCTGGATGATCTTGCAACTAAGATCTATTTTAGATGATTAGACGATCGAGATTTACTTCCACTCTCTGGCTCTTCAAGCTTCAGGAGTTTCAAATATCAACTGAAAACCTCTCGAACAAATTTTTCTAGAGTTACTTATATGTTGACACGTACCTCTTGGTGATCAACGGTCAGGATCTACTTTGGCTATACAAAGTTTCAATGTTCGAGCCCTAACATGTCACATCACTTGTTGCCTTTCAATTTGCGGGGGAAGGCATCAGCGGTTTGGAGTAACCCACTTTTTTCCCCACAATCCTCCTAATGCTAACACGTAACCCCTTGGTGAAATTGTGGTTTGGATTGCAGGACCACCTTGGGAAATTATCTCCCATGCAATTTGGTTCCCCGCAATTCCTCATGTCTATTGATATCACTCTCCAATGGGATTTTATGATGGTGATTTTAACCCTTTCTTCCTTTTCATCGGATGACCCCTGTTCACCTGTCCCTCAATCCAACGATCTCATATCTCTCTTGATCCTATAGTGGTGATCACTCCCGGATTCGAAGGGGGATGGTCAAAATCCTTCAAACCCCTTACAACGGATCTTTGGTGATCTAACTCCTGCATAGGTTCTACTATGTATTCCTCCTGAGATTTTCAACTCCACGGTCAGAGTTCAATCTATAACCACAAGACTCTTCCCAACAGACCCGACCCATATCGGCCCAGTGTTTCAACCAGAATCTCTAATACCAATTTGTAACATAGCCAGCCACCCACAGGATGGGGTATGCTACCTTCAAGCCCTCCCTTGGACTTCTTTCTCTTACCGATACCTTATTAAAATTTAAGGATGCATAAAAGAAAATAATTTAATGACATGCACAGTAGTAGTCAGCAAGCATGCATAGTCTAAAGATTCAATTAAACGATAATTAAATATACAATGGAATACATTCATATACATGCAAATGATATAATAACATAGAGCACTTATATTTATGAAATATGAAACCAACTGGTTGCAGACCAAGGATGTTCCACCCAATCATAGACACCACTGCTCCATATCTCAACAACAGTGTCACCCCTAAGCCAGGGCTATGAATCCACAAGGACGATTCCAGAGTGTACTTGGCTTCCCAAATTAGTCAGCTCTCACACGTTTCCCAAACCAGTTATCTCTCAAGCTCTCACAGGTTTCCCATCTCTCACATCAATCCAAGTACCTAGCTCTATTCTACCCATCTTGCACCACCCAAGAGAATAGACCTCCACCTTTCTCTGCCATGCAGTCCCTCAGAAAGTACTTCTCCTTAGTCGGGCTCCAACACAATTGGTCTAGAATCTCAATGTTGGAACTCTTAGGACTTCTAGCTGTGAGAAACATTGGACACGGGCCAATGCATCTTAGATATGCAGGCCTCAAGTCATGACTAGATCACACCAGCAACCCCTAAAGAAAACTATACTATGGCTAATTATTCAACAAATCGGTTCCCTTTCCCAATCCAAGACGCAGATGAGGATGGATCAATGAATGGGTGAGCGGGTGCATGAAAGTGCATGAGGGAAATGAGTGAACCGTACAGGAAATCAGTGAACAAGCCATCATTCAAACCACCCCATCAGACCAAAGGTAGGTTTAAGTAATTTCGTGGGAAATCAAGAACCTCCTAGACTTTCCCAAGAAGCTCACGTAACCAATCCCCTCCCTTAGACAAAAAGGGTAATTAGAATAGGAATAAACACTTAGACCCTCAAGCCCCCTCCCTTGTGGAATCATAGCCCCCTATAACTCTAGTCCTTGTTTGTCTATTAGCTAACCATGTATTTATTATTAATAATGATAAAAACATTACATGTCTTGGGCACACTATCCTTTTAATAATTTTTTGGGCACTTTGGCCACTTAGCATTGCAACAATACATTATTTAAAATGGGGGTTCAAAACTTGGGGTGTTACAAAAATGCTCTATGGTGGGTGCTCTATGGAGAGTATGGAAGGTATGAAGGTTTGAGGGGTGATATGGCGGGTTCTCAATGGAAATTATGGTGGGTATGAAGGTTTGGCATGTGATATATGAAAAATGATAGGGGAAAGAAACTACTGAAAAGGAAATTTTTCCTATATATATAAAACCACCTTTCAACTGAACTATTTTTCAGTCAAAAACATATTTTTATCGAAAAATATATTTCTTTCGAAATATGCTTTTGGTTGAAAACGTGGTTGTTGGAAGAAAACATATGACACACATATCTAGTGGCACGAATTTTGAGGGCGTTGTTAGATTTAACTTTTGGTCGAAAGTTTTTTCAGCCAAAAAATTAACTAGTTTGGCCGAAAAGGCGAAATCATTCAACCGAAAAATTTCTAGTAGTTGTAATACCCCAAGACCAAGCCCGAGTTGAATTGTAAACATGTTTTGTAGGTTGGTGAGCCAAGTGTTTATAATCTAGGAGGCTTATGTGATGATTAGGTCAGAGAGCCTAGATGCTAAAGGCCAATGAGCCTATGTTTGTATACGTAAATACTCATATCATTAATATAATACATCATTGTGTGTAGACCGACCACGATAAAAGAGTATGGGGGACTAAGCTCCACTAGGTAGGGAAAGGAAGGGGCTAAGAGGCTAGGAAAAGAGCTCTAATCTTGAGGGATTAACTCTAAGGGAATATTATATTATTATTCCTAAAATACTATGGTAAGGATAATTGTTTTATCCTAAGTCTCATGAAAGAGGGAATGAATCACAAGTGGAGAAAAAAGATCTCCAGGAGAACCATGTGTCACTCATGGCGCATGCAAATATATGTGGGGGAAAATAGTTTTTTTTGGGGATCTCTTCCTGATTCACCAACACGGGGTCTCTCTCTCAACATTCCCACAACCATCCAATGACTCCATCAGTCAAACCCCTTCATGCCTCACACACACCTTCATCAGTGATCCCGTAAATTACTTGTTATTCACATCACACCTGTACTTTGTCGGATCCCGTATCATTCCTTAACCATTTATTGTTGCTGCCAACATTGTTTCTAGACTGAGTGTGACTTGTTGCCATCATTTGTCCATACCCATTTTATGTTGCTACCTTCACCTGATCCTGTTTTTGGTTGACTGGGGAGTTGGATTGAAGAGAAGGGTTGTCTGGCCCATGGATTGAAGAAGAAGGTTGTAAGGCCTGTGATCAACTCTCTCCTGGTGAGAGAGTTTGTTGGGAAAGTAATTTCCTGAGGGATCCCAACTGCAACTATAGTGCTCTGAGAATTCATGTTTGGCCTGTTACTAAATCCTTGGAAGGGAACTGGAGCAGTCAAAGGATTGTTGAGCAGAGAAGGGGCACACTTCTTTGGGTGGGATATGCATGTGGGAAATGATAGGTTGTAGGTTGTTACTGTGATCTTGTCCCTGGAGTGAAATACTTCCCATTGATTGTGCAACTTCCTATTGTCTCATCCTAGCCTACGAATCCCTTTACCCAAGTGGCGTTTAGTGCCATCTCAGGGGTGACCCACTGCTGAGAGTGATGAGCAGTGTGGTCTAAGGTTTGGAGGATTATGGAAGGTGTGCACACAATTGGTGGTCTTCTATAAAAATATAAGTATCAATTATGTGTTCAATTTCATGTTGTGTTTTTTTACATGTTTTTATAATTAAGAGTATTTTCTATGTATGTTGTATGTATAGGCTTATTGTTATTTCACATGAATCTATGCATTATCAAAATGTATCTATCTATTTTAAATTTGTATAAATATATATATAGTAGAAATGAAGAATCGTTATGTGGCATAGCCCAATGGCCTAAAGTTGGGGATGTTACAATTTGGGTTTAGAGCCTGGTAAGAGCATGTTACAGAGTAGCATGGCCTAACCTGGAAGGATAGGGATGTTACAAATTGGTATCAGACCTCCAGTTTTCAACACTGAGCCTGGATGGGTCGTATAAGTGGAAATTGAAGAAAACTTTTCAGAGCGAATTGTTATCGAAATGGATAAAATTTGAGTTTCATAACATCCATTAATGTCAAGAGGGTGCTAAGAACACAGCTTAGGGATGTTTGAAATCTTAAGAAGTATAGCATTTCAAGAAAGCCAGCAGAGGAAAGAACCCACAACAACCGTGGTTTTGGGGTCACAAAGTTAGATTTTTGTTCTAGGATCTATTCAGGAGAAGGAAGAGCCTTCAAATCCATCAGATCTAGGGAAAGAGCATGACAGTTAATCCCTTCAAGTCCTTACGACTTCATGGCTTCGATAATTTTGAATATTTTGGAAAAAAGGAGGGAAAATCCCTGAAGCTCCAAAGTCCCAGAATGAATATACACTGTATATTATTTTGGAGAAGGAGAACCATTGGATCCCCCAATTAGGTTCGACAGTTCGTTGTTATGGAAAATCTAGTTGTAAATGCATAGAGTGGAGTTTTCCCCAAAGTCCCAAAGTCTATAACCAATATGAACCGTCCATTGTCGAAGACACATGTCCATAGATTAGCAAGTGTTCGGAATTTCAATGTATGGCACTTCGGGGGTGGTGTGGTGTTCAACAGTAAAATCCTCCAAAGCTCAAATTTCTGAAGTCCCAGAGCCCTGAAGTCCTAAAGCTCCAGGGAACACTTGTTCGTAAGTTCGGTGTTCGGGTGTTTTGATGTGCTCTATTGTGGGATTCTCCGAAGTCACAAAGCACCAGAGTGATGCAACATGATGATGTCACTTGGAGTGACATGGACCTGATCGAGAGTTCGGAATACCGGCAATCGAGAATTTTAAAGTGTGCATATGAGAAGTTTTCTGAAGTCCTAGAACCCCAAAATCTCGAAGCTTTGGAGAACAACTATTCGGAAGTTCGACATTCAGTAGTTATCAAGTATGTGGTTGTAAAATATTTTGAATCCTGAAGTTTCGAAGTCCTGGAATGTAGTAGTGACATAGCACCGTCCATTGTCGAAGACACGTGTCCATAGATTAGCAAGTGTTCGGAATTTCAATGTATGGCACTTAGGGGGTGGTGTGGTATTCAATACCAAAATCCTCCAAATCTCAAATTTCTGAAGTCCCAGAGCCCTGAAGTCCTAAAGCTCCAAGGAACACTTGTTCGTAAGTTTGGTGTTCGGGTGTTTTGATGTGCTCTATTGTGGGATTCTTTGAAGTCACAAAGCACCAGAGTGATGCAACATGATGACGTCACTTGGAGTGACATGGACCTTATCGAGAGTTCGGAATATCGGCAATCGAGAATTTTAAAGTGTGCATATGAGAAGTTTACTGAAGTCCTAGAACCCCAAAATCTCGAAGCTTTGGAGAACAACTATTCGGAAGTTCGACATTCGGTAGTTCTCAAGTATGTGGGTGTAAAATCTTTTGAATCCTGAAGTTTCGAAGTCCTGGAATGTAGTAGTGACATAGCATGATGATGTCACCTAGAGTGACCTAGATCTATTTGGAATTTTAGCGTTTGAGAGTTTTGAAGGATGTTGTAGAAGAAATCTCTAGATCCCAAAGTTCCGAAGTCACGAATCATCGAATATATGTGATCTGATGATGTCACCTAGGGTGACATGGAAACACTTGATGCTTTCCACATTCCATCATGTTTCATCCTTTTCAAAGACCTTTTGTGCTAGTTAAAACTTGACACATGTCACTAGTCAGATTGGCCAACATGTCAGTGCCTTATTTATTCCACGTATCGCCCCCTGGTGTGTGATTGTTTTTTACACTTCAAAAGTTCATAGATTTGTAATTTGGGAAAATTGGGGTATGTGGTTGCAAGAACCTATAAAATGCGAAGCCCTGAATAAGTTCTTCGGGTGTTCACCAATTCGATGTTTGGAGGAAACATGTTATGATGAAGGTAAAACTTCTGAAGCCGGAAGTTCCAAAGTTCTGAAGCTCCAAAGTAGTGGATCCCCGATGTCCCGAAGCTCTAAAGGTGTATTTTGAAAGTGGTTATCCAATTCGTTGTTTGGGAGAAATAAGGTGTGAGGTAGTAAGAACCTCTGAAGCCCGAAGTTCCAGAGCCTCGAAGTACTGAATCTTAGAATGAGCACATATCACATTTTAAAGAGCTAACAATTGTGATATCATATCAATATCTACAAGTGTATAGGAATGGAAGAGACACAAGGGGCTTACAACCAGGAACATTAGATCAGAGGGATGGATGTCCATTTGGGTATTGAAGGAAAAACCTCCAATGGACATGGAGAAGGAAAGCATGCAAACATGAATATGGTAGAGACCATTAAAATTTTGTAGAAAGATGTCCAAAGTCATAAAGATGATAATGAAAGGCTTATGAAAGCCAAGGAGCAACAGGAGGAATTCAATATGAATTTAATGCAGATCCTGGGAAGAATTGAAAAAAAATGGATAAAGAGAATGGCTCAATCAAATCAAGAAGTCATAGGTCTCTTGATGAGAAAGGAATATAAGGAAGTTATAGCATACATCACCATCGCTCCCCAAGGAATTCTAACAGGAGAGAACACAATATCTCAATTTCATCCGTTGTCAGGAAGCATAAGAAGAGGTTTGGAGTCAATGAACTTTGGGGAGAAATGAACAAGATCAAACCTCCTACATTTGATGGTGAGAAAAAGAAGGATGAATATGTAGAGACATGGATGCTATGCATGAGAAAATGTTTTCAATTGCATAATTAATCTTCACATGCAGAAGGAATAATTTCTATCTGTCAGCTCAAAGGAAAGGCATCCATGTGGTGGGATCAGCTTGTGTAGGTGCAACATAGTAAGGAGAAAAATATTACTTGGAAGGAATTCAAGAAGTATTTTGAAAATACATACTTGACTAAGAGATACTATGAAAATAAAATGAAGGATTTCTTTGAACTCAAGCTTGGGAGTATGACCGTTGATGAATATGAAAGAAGGTTTTTTGAACTATTAAAGTATGTCTCCTTCATCAAGGATGAGACAATTAAGATTCATAGGTATTTGAGTGGGTTTCCATCTTTCATTAGTGACAAGATTCAATATGATGATCCCAAAACTTTGGAGGACACCATAATACAATCTAAATGCCTATATGATCAACATAAATCATGGCCAACTTTCCAAAAATCTTGGGAAGATAAGAAGAAATTCAGGATGGATAAGAGGAAGAAGGGGACTAAGACACCATTTTTCAGCAATAGTCCTCATGGACATCCCACTTCTACAGATCCCAAAACATCTAAGACAAGTGGGAAAAGCCCAAGGAAGCCATCGATTCAAGGTTGGGGATGTAAATAATATCATACGTATAGATATTATTCTCACAGAAGTGACAAAGTGAGAGTTTTTCATAAAGTACAACAAGATCAAACAATGGAAGACATGGGGAGGAATGTACCTTGGATCTATGCAGCCCTAGAAAAAAAGCAAGATGTGTTTCAATAACACATGATTGAAGTGGAAGGTATGATAAACAACCAAACCATTGCAATTTTAATTGATTAAGGATCTATTCATATTTATATAGATCCTAAGATGGTGGAAAGATTGCAATTTCCAATAAGAAAGCATGGAAAATCTTGGTTTGTGCAGCTGGCTACACGAGCCAAGAGAAAATTCAATGAGATGGTTAGGCCACGTCCTATGGACATGAATGGACTGAGCACCAGGGAAGATTTAAACATCTTTCCTTTAGTTTCCTATGATTGTCTAATTGGGATGGATTGGTTGGACCAACACCATGATGTCTTAGACTATCATAACAAGGAATTTACTTTCTTGCATGAGGAAGGGAACCTAAGAAAAGTATAGGGAATTCCAAGAGCATTAATAGTCAGATAAATCTCAAGAATGCAGTTGAAGAAATGTTATAAAAAGGGTTTTCAAATATCTACAACTCATATGGAAGAAACACCTAAGGATAAGGTGTCAAATATTGAAGATAATTCATTCCTAAAGGAGTTTTAGAATGTGTTTAAAGAAATACCATGATTACCCCCTAAAAGAGACATTGATTTCTCCATAAGTCTGATGTCTGGAGCAGCTCTAGTGTCCAAGACTCCTTACAGGATGAGTACACCAGAACTAAAGGAGTTGCAAATGTAGCTTGAAGAGCTTCTGAAGAAGGGGTATATTCTCCCAAGTGTGTCACCTTGGGGTGCCCCAGTTTTATTTTTGAAGAAGAAGGATGGGACATTAATATTGTCTATTGACAAAAATAACGATAAAGAATAAGTATCCTTTTGCAAGGATTGATGAAAAAATATTCTCAAATATTGATCTCAAATTAGGTTATCATCAGGTAAGAATTAAATATGAAGACATCAACAAGATTGTTTTCAAAACAAGTTATGGCCATTATGAATTCACAGTGGTACCATTTGGGTTATCAAATGCACCAATTGTTTTTATGTGTTTAATGAATGATGTTTTTAGAGAGTACTTAGATAAGTTTGTCATTGTCTTTTTGGATGACATTCTTGTATATTCGAAGTCAGAAGAAGAACATGATAAAAACTTGAAGATGGTATTACAAGTGTTACGAGAACATCAATTGTATGCCAAATTGAGCAAGTGCTCATTTTATCACAACCAATTTCATTATTTGAGGCATATCATATATGAGGAAGGGATAGCAGTGGACCCTAAAAATATTGAGGCCATAAAAGGGTGGTCAGCACCAAAGAATGTGACAGAAGTTAGATCATTTATGGGCCCTGTAGGCTACTATAGAATATTTATTGCAAGTTTCTCAAAGATTGCACGCCCTATCACTTCCTTGCAAAAGAAGGGAGTGAAGTTTCATTGGACAGTAGATTGTGAAAAGAGCTTCCAACAATTGAAGCAATTATTAACTAGTTCTCCAATTATAAGGATTGTTGATCAAAATGAATATTTCATGGTATGCACATATGCATTCAAAGAAGGACTTGGTGGAGTCCTTAGTCAGAATGGGTATGTAGTATGTTATGAATAAAGGAAATTGAAGGAGCATGAAACGCACTATGCCACTCATAATTTGGAGTTGGAAGCCATAGTGCATTCCTTGAAGAAGTGGAGACACTACCTTATGGGAAAAATGTTTGACCTGAGGACAGACCATCATGGTATGAAATAATCATTTCATCAACCAACTCTAAACTCTAGGAAAAGAAGATGGTTGGAATTCCTCAGTGAATATGACTTTTCTATAAAGCATATCAAAGGGAAAGAGAACAAAGTGGTTGATGCAATTAGTAGAAGAGTGCATGCGTTGCATGCTACATCCATCAACATGTACCAAACTGATTTAAAATAAAAAAACATCATAGGTTGCAAATCAAATTTTCATTACATGGAATTAGTGGAAAAATTACAGCAAGGTAATTTGCAGCAGAAAAATGAGGATTACAAGCTAGAAAATGATGAAATTCTCATGTACAGAAACATAATTTATGTACCCAAATCTCAAGAATTGAAAACTTTGATATTGGGGTAAATGCATAATGTACCTTATGTTGGACACCTAGGGTATCAGAAAACTATTGCATCTATCAAGAGCCAATATTATTGGCCATGCATGAAGAAAGAAATTGTAGAGTACATTGCCAAATGTTTAGAGTGTCAAAGGGTCAAGGCTAAGCATAGAGACTGTTAAGGTCCTAACCCACACATAGGTAAATCAATGTATTCGGATGTAATAAAGGTCAATATTAATAAGACCTTTCAATAAAATAGAATAAGGTGGATGTAAGAAGACCTAATAGAAGCTTACGCTTCTAGAAGGATCTTCCTCTAGATGCTTCTCTTAATAGACATATTTAGTATAAATAAGGGGCGAGGGTATGTGAACCCTAGCTTGGAGATTATTGTAACAGAGTGCTACTCGACTAGAGGTTGCCCCCTCGAAGAGGCCTGTGAACATTGCTATCTGATCAAAGTGTTGTTTCTGTTGCTATTTCGTATATCATTTCTGTGTAATGTGAATATTATGCTGGATATTTTACTGCTATTCTGTCATTTCTAGCATTTCATTTTTGTTCTGCATATTTTATATATCTGGTATCTTACAAGTGGTATCAGAGCACTTTCCTTGGCAGAAATTGTGGGTATTTTTTTTTTCAGGGTAGAGACGTATT
>ML785015.1:138579-156566 GCA_009831015.1 Picea engelmannii
ACAAAAATGGGTCACTAAGCTCTTTGGATATGATTATGAGATCATTTACAAGAAGGGCAAAGACAATGTCGTGGCGGATGCACTGTCCCGGAAGTATGAAGACGAAGGATCCCTTTTTTCTCTTTCCTTCATTGTACCCGATTCGCTGCAAGCTATACACCAGGAATGGCTTCAAGACCCCAAAAGTTCACTACTGATCCAGAAACTGCAGAACAAGGTTCAAGCTCCCCCAGGGTACTCTTGGCTCCAAGATGAGCTTCGATACAAAGGCTGCTTGTATTTAAGTAAACAATCCAAGCTCAAATCCACAGTACTTTCTGAGCTTCATGCTACACCCATAGCGGGGCACTCAGGGTTCACCAAAACATATGATCGAGTCAAACATTCTTTTTTCTGGGAGGGTATGAAACAGGACATCCATAAGTTTGTGGCTGAATGTGAGGTATGTCAATGCAACAAGGGAGAAACAGTCAAATCTCCAGGCACCCTCCAACCACTTCCGATTCCCCCTGCTATTTGGAAGGATATCTCTATGGACTTTATTACAGGCTTACCTAAATCAGGGAATAAATCAGTCATAATGGTGGTGGTGGAACGCCTTTCCAAGTATGCTCATTTTTGTGCTCTTCACCACCCATTTACTGCATCCACAGTGGCTCAAACTTTCATGGATCAGGTCTTCAAGCTTCATGGCATGCCCAACTCTATTGGTTCTGATCGAGACCCAACTTTCACAAGCAATTTTTTGCAAGAACTGTTCCAGCTACAAGGTACCCAATTGCATCTCAGCTCAACTTATCATCCCCAGACAGATGGTCAAACGGAAGTCGTTAAAAAGTTTGGAAACATATATGAGGTGCTTTGCCTCTGAAAAACAACACCAGTGGACTCAATGGTTACCCCTCGCCGAATGGTGGTACAACACTACATACCATACAACCACTCACATGAATCCTTTTGAAGCAGTGTATGGACAGAAGCCACCATCAGTTCTCTCATACTTACCGGGTACCTTGAAGGTCCAGGCGGTTGACCAGACACTTACAGTCTGAGAGGATATCCTTCGTACCCTTAAAGAGAAATTGGTCATGGCCCATAATAGAATGAAGCAGCAAGCAGATCAAGGTCACTCTGAACGTCAATTTGCCGAAGGGGATCAGGTGTTTCTGAGACTGCAACCATATAAGAAAACTTCCCTCAAGGCAGAGCAGTGTCAGAAGCTAGCACCCAAATTTTATTGCCCTTAGACAGTTCTCAAGCGTGTGGGACAAGTCGCATATCAGTTAGCTCTGCCCAGTCAGTCGAAGCTACATCCTGTTTTTCATGTTTCATGCTTGAAGAAGGTGATTCGAACCAGGTGACAAATTCAAACCAACCTTCCAGAGTTAGCTGAAGAAGGATCCATTTGGCTACAGCCAGAAGCAGTTTTGGACCAACGTGAGTATCACCTGCATCAGAGAACCATCAAGGAAGTGCTAGTACAGTGGAAAGATATGACTCCAGCAGATGCCACTTGGGAACCAACTACCATTCTGCAGCAGTTTCCACATCTCAAGCCTTGAGGACAAGCTGTTTTTAAGGGGGTAGACATGTTAAGGTCCTAACCCGCACATAGGTAAATCAATGTATTCGGATGTAATAAAGGTCAATATTAATAAGACCTTTCAATAAAATAGAATAAGGCGGATGTAAGAAGACCTAATAGAAGCTTCTACTTCTAGAAGTATCTTCCTCTAGATGCTTCTCTTAATAGACATATTTAGTATAAATAAGGGGCGAAGGTATGTGAACCCTAGCTTGGAGATTATTGTAACAGAGCACTGCTCGACTGGAGGTTGCCCCCTCGAAGAGGCCTGTGAACATTGCTATCTGATCAAAGTGTTGTTTCTGTTGCTATTTCGTATATCATTTCTATGTAATGTGAAGATTATGCTGGATATTTTATTGCTATTCTGTCATTTCTAGCATTTCATTTCTGTTCTACATATTTTATATATCTGGTATCTTGTAGAGACCCAACGGGGTTGCTGCAGCCATTACCCATTCTTGAGTGGAAATGGGAAGTGGAGACAATGGACTTTGTCACCAAACTACCCAGAACAAAGCAAGCAACATGATTCTATCATGGTAGTGTTGGACAAGCTTACCAAATCTACCCATTTCATTCCAGTGAATCTCACTCACAAAGAAACTAATGTTTTTCATATTTTTATGAGGGAAATTTCTTGATTGCATGGTATACCCAAGACAATTGTGTCTGATAGAGATCCAAAATTCACATTGGATTTCTGGAAAGGATTATTTAAAGGATTTGGAACAAATCCGAATTTTATCATAGCCTATCATCCAAAATATGATGAGAAAACATAGAGGGTGAAACAAGTGATCAAGGATATGTTGAGGATGTATGTGGTGGATAAACCATCAAAATGGGAAGACTACCTACACTTGGTATATTTTGCTTATAACAATGGGTACGAAGCATCTCTAAAGATGAGCCCATTTGAGGTACTATATGGAAGAAAGTGAAACACACCAATAAGATGGGAAAACCTAGTAGACAAAGTAGTGGTTGGGTTAGAATTGCTTAGGGAAATGGAAGAGAAGATGTAAAAAATAAAGTAGAATTTAAAGGCTTCTAAAGACAGGAAGAAAATCTATGCAAATAAGGGTATAATTCATAGGGAATTATGTGTGGGTGATCAAGTATTCTTGAAAGTGAAGGCCAACAAAATTTCCCTGAAGTTGGGAAATTGTTTAAAGTTGGAAGCTCATTTTTGTGTGACGTTTTAAATCCTAGAGAGGATCGGGCCTATAGATTATATGACTGCATTACCTGCATTTATGTCTATTCATAATGTATTCCATGTGTCATTGCTCAAAAAATATATACCTGATGCTAATCATGTTATTGATTGGAATGTGATTCAGGTGGAGCAAGAAGACTCTTTTCAACTACATCTGACACACATACTAGACCGGAAGATCAAGTAGCTACAAAATAGATCCATAGAGATAGTAAAGGTCCAATGGACCTGGTACGGTCCTGAGGATGCAACTTGGGTGCACAAAGATTTTATGCAGGTAGAATGCCCACATCTTTTTGAAGATTTTTGAAAATATTGATGGTAATATGTAAATAAGTTGCACTAAGGACAGTGCAAAAATAAGGGGAGGGGATTGTAATACCCCAATACTGAGCCCCAGTTGAATTGTAAACATGTTTTGTAGTCTGGTGAGCCAAGTGATTATAAGCTAGGAGGCTTATGTGATGGTTAGGCCAGAGAGCCTAGATATTAAAGGCCAGTGAGCCTATGTTTGTATATTTAAAAACCCATATCATCAATATAATGTGTCATTGTGTATATACCAATGACGATAAAAGAGTATGGGGGACGAAGCTCCACTAGGTAGGGAAAGGAAGGGGCTAAGAGGCTAGGAAAAAAGGGCTAATCTTGAGGGATTAACTATAATGGAATATTATATTCTT
The DNA here is from genome assembly GCA_009831015.1 of Picea engelmannii. Lineage (NCBI taxonomy): Eukaryota > Viridiplantae > Streptophyta > Pinopsida > Pinales > Pinaceae > Picea > Picea engelmannii. The sequence continues at coordinate 142,070 of ML785015.1, forward strand.
ATTCATAAGTCTCATGAAAGAGGGAATGAATCACAAGTGGAGAAAAATGAGCTCCAGGAGAACCATATGTCACTCATGGCGCATGCAAATATACGTGGGGAAAAATAGTATATTTTGGGGATCTCTTCCTGATTCACTAATGCATGGTCTCTCACTCAGCATTCACATAGCCAACCATTAACTCCATCAGTCAAACCCCTCCATGCCTCACACACACCTTCAACAGTGATCATGTACATTACATCTTATGCACAATGCACTTGTACTATGTCGAAGCTTGTATTGTGCCTTAACTATTTGTTGTTGCTACCAACACAATTCCTATACTAAGTGTGCCTTATTTCCATCATATTTCCATACCTATTTTTTTTTTGGTTCCTTCACTCCTGTTTCCGGTTGACTAGGGATTTGGATTGAAGAGGCGAGTTGGAAAGCCCGTGGATTGAAGAAGCAGGTTGTCAGGATTGTGAGCAACTCTCTCCAGGTGAGTGAGTTTGTTGGGAAAGTGAATTCCTGAGGGATCCCAATTGCAGCCATAGTGCTTTGAAAATTCCTCAATGGCCTGTTTTTGAAGCCCTAAAAAGGAAGTGGGGCAACCGAAGGACTGTTGAGCAAATAAGGGGCACATTTTCTAGGGTGGGACATGTATATGGGGAATGAGAAGTTGTAGGTTGTTAGTGTGAGATGGTCCCTGGAGAGAAATCATTCATGTTGACTATGAAGCTTCTTGTTGTCTTACCCTAGCATTGGAATCCCTTTACCCGAGTGGAGTTTAATCCCAACTCTAGGGTGACCCACTACTAGAGTGATGAGCAGCGTGGTCTAAGGATGGGAGGTTCGTGGAAGGTCTGCACGCAGTTGGTGGGCTTCTTTAAAAATATAATTATCAATTATGTGTTCAATTGCATGTTGTGTATTTGTACATGTTTTTATAATTAAGAGTAATTCCTGTGTATGTTGTATGTATAGGCTTATTGTTATTCTGCATGAATCTATGCATTATCAGAATTTATTTTTCTATTTTAAATTTGTATAAATATATACAGTAGAAAAGAAGATTTTTTATGTGGCATAGCCGAGTGGCCTAAAGTTGGGGATGTTGCAATTTGGGTTCAAATCCTGGTAATAGGGTGTTATGGAGTAGCATGGCTTGGCCTGGAAGGTTGGGCATGTTACAATAGCAATTTTTGCAACCTGATTCTCATAGAAGTGTTACCCACATTCGTGATTTTACCCCCCACTAATTTATTATTCAATAAATTAATGTCTTCGTTCAATTTAGAACTAACTCTTTGAAATTGTGTGGTGGTCTTATATTTGTCATTTATTTGATCTCTTAGAACATTGAGTTCATTATTTTGGACAATAGTTTATTTCTTCAGATTTCCTATTTCCACTTCTTTAACATTTAGATCAGACACATCTCTTACTAATTCTTAAGATGGATCAAGAGGTGTTGTACTCTATGAAGAGGAATATCCTTTCATGTAAGCCTCTATTTATTGGTCATATAGCTCAATATGTGGTTTCATTTGAATTATTTGATTTACTAGTTGGTATGTTTATTATTGTATTTCCTTCATCTCTGGAGTTTGTACATGATCAATATTGGTGGGGTTAAGATGTTGATTTTAATCTAAAATCTCAGTATTTTTAGTGTCGGTCAAATCTTGCATTGGTTCGGTATATTTAGAATCATCTCTCAGCTTCAACAACATATTCTCCAATTCTTCAATTATCATCTGTTTTTCCCCGGGGAATAACTTTTCTGGCCTCTATTGTTCCTTGATTTTATTTTTCATGTTTTTCAGTTTCTTCATTCCAAGAGAAGCTTGTATGGCATCTCTACAAACAATTTCACTTTTTTTCCTCTGTAATTCCATTTTTTCCACCAGATGAAAATTGAAATTGACTTAAATCATAAGCAAACTTAACAGATTTGTAATTTTTGAGACCTTTTCTAGTTTGAGTTGTGGGTTCCAACACTACTATATTCAATTTGCCTTTCTCAAAATCTAAAGCAGAAAACAATATGGTTTTGGAAGTTCCTTAATATAATTTAGGAAATAAGTCTTTCTTAATATTTGCATTCTTATTCTTCATTTACCAATATTGAGAACTTATTTCTTGCTTGGCCTCTAAATATTCTTCTCCTCCTTGAATATTGGAGTTGCCAATAACTGTAGATGGAATAAATTCCATCGTAAAATCTAGCTCTCTTGATGTGGTCTCTTGTACACTTTCCAATGCTTGGATGACATATTTGACTATCTCTTCTAGCTTCTGCATATTTGATTTCTCTTCCACTGATTTTGAAATTTGTGAAGACTCTGAGAAGATCCTTTTATTGGATGTTTCATGTTGTTGTGGAGTCTCTATGTCTGTTGGTTGAGATGGTTGAAATTCCTCTTGTATCTAACCCTGTATAATATTTTGTACCTACTCCCAACTATATTGATTCATTCATTTCTCTAGCTTAGGTTGAATCTAATGCTAATATGGTGACAAATACACCTCAATCCTTTTGGTAGAAACGATGGAATTTGGATCATAATGCCATATTTCTCTCTGTTGAAAATTCATCTCCTGCAATTAAATTCCTACTACCTCCATAGCTTCCATGTTATTCACAACAAAAGGACATACTTTCTTTTTCAATTTAAAATTAGCCTTCCTTTTATTTGACACAAAATTGACTTCATCAAAATTCAATATTTGTCTAATATATTCTAAGGAAAAAATTCTTAGGGTTATAAATTTTGGTGATTTAAAAAACTTAACCTCGACACCATATATTTTGATCTCTATATAGTCTTGAAATAAAAACCAATCACCCACCTTTTCATCTGAAGAGAAATGTATAAATTCTTCAAAGTCTAAATAAAACCTATAAGGAACCTTTTCATGAAAAAAGAGCATAAGCCATAGCCCTCAATTGATCAATAAACTCTAAAAATCCAACATTTTGAGGTTTCTTCCTAATCAATGAAGTCCAATGAATCATTTAGATTGGATTTACAACCTTATATTTTGTTTTTAGTTCCAAACATTGAAACTTTTTTGCTTGGAAATACAAAAGCATATGAACTAGATAGGACTGGAATCTACAAAATCTAATAATTATAAACCCTGTCAACTGATAGTGCAATGTTTTGGCTAGATGTTGGGTGAAATTGAATCTGGTTATTGACTTAATTGCATAGGGGTAAATGGATGACATAAACCCTAAAACAATCTCATCGACCAATTTATCATTATCATAATCCAAAATGGAACACATCATGTTGATAACTTGTCTGGAAATTTCTAGGAATAAGCTACTCTCATAGGTATCATAGTTTTGAGGGATAGTTGCATCTTTATCAAAATAAGCCTGTCATAGGGTTTGTTTCTTCTAAGATTTTAGTTGGTTATACATGAAAATTATGGTTTCCTCGCTTAAAGGTTGAATTTATGGGGGTTTTATTACCTTTAACATCTCACATATTGAATGTGAATCTATCTTAAACATAACTGACGCATTCTTTAATAGAATTGAGATTGGTGAAGGTACATAATTCAACACACACCAGGACACAAATTATAGGAAATTATAAGACTGGGGAACAATATATTTTTCTAGATCTGACTCCAGACATGATAATAATCTTGTAAATTCTTGGAATGCTCAAGAGATAAGTTATGCAACTCATACAAATCAAAACTTACCTAGATATCATAAATTTCAGAGTCTCGGTCACCTAAATCAATTTTTTCTATAGATAGGGTTTCTTTGTTTCCTTTAGATTTAGAAGACTTCATTGTTTTAAAATGAAACAAGAAATTTAATGGACAAAAGTTACACATTATTGTTCATGAATATTGACTAACTCGATTAATAAATTAGTTATAAATTATTCTGTTATTTCTTCTTTTCCTAATTATTTTTCCTTTTATTTTCACTAAGATTTATCTTTTTTTTTTTTGAATTAATCTTTTTGTTTTCCTTTTATTTCATTATATATTTTTATTATTTTAATTTTTATTGGAGATATTGAAAATTCTAATTAAGAATTACGTGGTAGGTGACTCGACAATATGTGGCAGGTGACTCAACACTTATAAAAGTATATATGAAAAAGAATTATTTTATAAAAAACACATATGTTGCACCTTTTACCTTTACCATCATGTCACATGTCATATCCTTAATAACCGAAAGTTGTTTCCACGGGGTCATTCATGGTATTAGAATCCACCACGAGAAGGGTCACGGTTTTTTCTATGATTGCCACGTCGTATTTGTGAAAATTGCTTTATATCATCGTGGGGTTCGCCTTTGTGTTAAACATTGTGAAGTCGGGAGGGGATGCAGTTCATTATAAGTTGTTTATTTATTCATTATAAGTACATTTATTAAAGGTTGTTGCAAATATGCTTCCTCCAATCCTATTAAATCATGTTTTGTTATTTCTGAAAAATGAGTTATTCCAAGAGCCCTGCAATTCGATTCTGCTAGAAGTTTTGCTAAACCTTGACCTTTAATCAATTTTGTTGGCTTTATTTCAAGTTCATACTCTTGAATTTTTTCTATTCATTTTCTCCTTCTCCCATCATTATTTGGTTGATTCTGAATTTATTTGAAAATATTACTAGGAAAATATGAAATTATTTGGGAGTGTAAAACATAAGCTCTAAAATATTTCAAATCCTTTACCAATGCATATGGTTGTTTTTCAATAATTTTATATTTGTGTTTTGAATCTCTAAAGAAATAAATTGGTGGTTCATGATTTTCTTCATTCTTTTATAAAAGAATTGCAATAATAGTATTATCACAGACAAAGGAAAAAATAAGAAAATCCTTTAAGTAATTTGGAATTACTAGCATTGGTCCTTCTCCTAAGGATTTCTTGATTTGATCAAATGAATATATATCCTCTAAATATCATTTAACGTCGCTGTCTGTTTTTATCATATATGTTAGATACTTTACCACTTCAGCAAAATTAGGAACAAACCTTCTCAAATAGTTGATTTTTCCAAGATATGACTGAATTTATTTCTTGTTTCCTAGCATACTAATAACTTTAATCTCCTTTGAAACAATGTGTCCAAGTAATTTTCCTTCCTGGATAGTAAAGTGTGATTTCTTAGGGTTAAGCGATAAACCATATTTTTTGCATTTGATAAAAGTTTTCCTAAGATGTTTTAAATGCTCATCATCTGATTTGGATAAGAAAGTTAGATGATCTAAATGAATAAAAATAAATTTATCTTTCTCTCCAACAAATACTATGTCCATCACCCTCTGAAAGTTTCTCTTGCATTTATTAAACCAAAGGGAATTTTAGCATACATAAATGTTCCCCATGGTGTGGTAAATGTATTCAACTCCCTACATTTTGCATGCACAACAATCTAGTTATATCTTGAAAACCCATCAATCATAGAAACTCAATTATCTCCCACTACCCTTTATAAAATATGGTCCATTTTAGGAATAGGGTAATTATCCTTCAATGAATATTTATTAAGATTTCTAAAATAAAAATAATCTGATTTCACCATTTTTATTTATGACAGATACTAAATTTTCAACCCAAGAAGAATATCTAAGATGGACTATAACTTTTTCATCTAACAATTTCTTTAGTTCATTTTAAATTACTAGGAAAGTAATAGTATTCACCTGTCATAATTTTGGTTTGAATGGTTTAGATCCCACCTTAAGTGGAATTTTACATAGAATTATACTGGTGTCATAAGTTTTTAGATTTTCATATGTCCATGAAAAAAATTCAAAAAATTCTTTAAATAAATCAACATACCTGATTTTCTGATGAGCAGGTAGAATTTTTGAGATCTTCATATTATTTGGTTCTTGCTCAGTACCAATGTTAAACTATTCTACCTCTTCAATCTAAGGATGTACAACATGTTTGACAATAATATTATGTTTATCAAATAATTTTTCTAGAGGCACTAAACCTTTTGGAATCTGATTGTTTCTCAATATAATCATTTTATCGTTAACAAACATATTTTTCATTTTAGAATCAGGATGACAATTTTGACTAAAATTTCCATTATCTTTGTCATGTTCTTGATCGATATGAGTTGCAGAAAATTCATCAATGATTTCCAAAAATCTTTTAATCTATTGATAATCTTCAAATACCTGCCAATGTTTAACATTACCAGGAATTGAAGGTCTATACCTCATCTCCACTTCATATTTGAGATTTGGAACCTCGGGATTCCTAAAAGTACTTGCTACCACTGCTAATGAATCTGCTTGTTGATTTAAGTGCCTTGGAATTGCATGAGCATTGAATGCTAAAAACAAATTTTCAATTAGGTCCCAAGAAAACATTATGTAGGATCTCATCCTAGGATGTTTGGTTTGATAAATATTCTTTATAATCTTAACAATTAATTCTGCATCACCATAGACTATGAATTTTTTGGTTTTCATTTTTCTAGCTACTTCTAAACCTAACACTAAAGCTTCTTACTCATGACCATTATGTATGGAACCTTTTTCAAATTTCAATCTAAAACAAAATTGAAACAACTTCCTAGAAGGTGAAATTAAAAGTGTACCAACTCCAAAACCTTCTCGACAAGAAGCTCCATCAAAATACATTTTCCATATTCCATTTACAAACTCATCATTTTTCAGCAAAAGGACTATTTATAATTTATGTAGAAAGTTTTGGTTCAATATTTATAGATAGAATGAAGCATCTCGAGTCTTGATCTTTTGAATAAACAAGATAATTATTGGGATTGTTTGGATCACTTACTATGTGTGCAAGTTTGGTTTCTCTATAAAGTCTCCTGGTTTCTCCACCAAAAAAATGAAATAGTGGCATTTGTCATATCCATTTATGATGTGCCACCTAGTTTTCTCCCACAAGATCTGGATAAACACATTCCATAGTTCACAAGAACATCTACCACAACCACATCCATCATAATTCTTTTTACATGAATTTGGGCTAAATGTACTAGAAGATCTTTTATCATCCCTAAACATCTAACTTTTCTAGTATCAAAGTAATACAGATCATGATATGCCTTGTGATTTGTAAACCAAAATTCTCCATGACTATTTTAAGGATTAAATTATGAGAAGCACATGAATCTAGCATACAATTATGCAAAAGATGTTCATGGATAGTCAAGGAAATGTAGAAGGGTGCCACTACTTCTCCTCTTTCCTCAATGTTAGGTTCAAACATGAAAGTGGGCCTTTCATCCTGTAGATTTAAAGTATTAGGTTGTGTTGTTGCAATTGACCAGTCTATCATTCTAAAGACTTGTTTTCAATAACATGGTTTTTTGCATGTTCTAAAAAAGGAATATGAATCTGAAATTATTCAATTCATTTTCTAAATTGAATGAGCTACTCATTTTCTCTATTTCTTTGTGTTTTGCATCTACTTTTTTCATTGCTTGATGATTATATTTTTGTTTTAAAACTGTCACTTATTTTCCTTTATCTTTACTTTGCACTTTATATGACTGACCATGATTATTTATCTTGGATGCATTTGCATTTTCTCTAGGTATAAGGTCATAATTTTTGTGAAGTTTATCTTGTAAGGAATCTAAGAAAGTCTTATATTAAGATGATGATGTATTAGTTTGATTTTTGTTATCGTATCCATCAAAATATTAATTAAAGCTCAAGGATTTCTCATATTCATATTTGGTTAGGTGCAAGAAAAGTCACCTTCCATCATATCCATTTCTTCATCAAAGTTTTCATATTTTTCTTCCACAAAATGATCAACCACATTTTCATTTTCTATAGGTGCTTGTATTGGTTGATCCTCGTTTCTCATTTCTCTTTGTAAAACTTTGGGAGGATTAAAAGGCCTTCTAAATTCATTTGGATTTATATTATTAGGCCTTCTCCTTTCATTTTTCATTCTAGCTAGTTTATTAGATAAATCGTTAATAAATTTTCACATCTCTTCAATTTTATCTTCTTGATTTTTATTAGTCCTAAATGTACCAACCTGTTATTTTTTATTTACTTTTTCTCGGTCTCTCGATTCATTTATAACACTAACCTTTAGTGAATCAATCATGTTGGATTCAGTCTCTACAACATCATCTTGCATATTAATTAAGGTATTATATATTCTCTCCCTACGTAATAAGGGAAAATCTAGATCAAAAGAGCCAACAAAAGTATATTTTGCAGTTGGTTGGGATGGTTTAACATATTCAAGGATTTAAGGATAAATATTTTTAAATATTTTAATGAAATATGGAACAGATTTATTATGTTTCTTTTTTAAACTCACAAAATCAGTCAAATAATATAAATGGTCCTTTTTCTCACCCCATTTTCTAAGGAAAGAAAATTCTAATGCATCCCAAGTGTCAATGGAATTAGGAGGTAACCATTTAAACCATGTCCTCACCTCACCTTCAAAAGTTTGTACAAATATTATCATATACATGTCTTCATGCTCAAGACCCTCATTATCTATGAAATAATCAAATGATGATCGATGTTCTAGAGCTATAATCTTATCTTCCCCATTAAATTTAAGTAAGAGTTTTAGGTAATTATTAAGAAATTGTGCAGGGAGATTTAATGGAGCATATCTATTGGCTGCTTTGTTAAATATTATTTGTGGAGGTGGTTGCTTTTGTTGTTTTTGAGGAATGTTACCTTCCATTACTAAATGTTCAATTAATAACCTTAATTCTTATGAGTGAGTGGATTAAATAATAATTTAAATTCTTCTTCTTCTAGAGGAACTTCTGGAAGGACTCTTGGGTAGGTTAAGGGAGAATGTTTAGGATAAGTTGTATGAATTATATTTGAGATATTATAGGAAAGTCTTTGAGAGAAAGTGAAATATAGTGTTCAGGGAAAATTTTGAGAGAATAAGTTAAAGAGACCGATAAGGGGAGTTTTGGAGAACTTGGAGGACACTGTTTAGAGGATACTAGAAAAGGGAGTTTAGGGGAAATTTTGGGAAAATATTTGGAAGAATATTCTAAAGTAATATAATATTTTTCTTTTAATTTTGGATATGTGGAAGAAGAGGATTTAGTAGTAGAAGGTTTAATTGGTCTTTTTCTAGGATTTCTCTTAGAAAACATTTTTTATGGAGCTACTACTGATGTAGTTTTCTTTGGATCTAGGTTATCCCTATTGTTTTTCCTCCCTAATTCCAGGATGAAAAATGTGGAGTATCTAGGTGAAATATTTTAGCCTATCTAACCCTTGTTCACTAGCAAGGAGAATGTTTTACTATGTTTCTACCCAAGGAGAATAAAAAGTTTCTTAATTCGGTCCCTGAGAATGATGCCAAAGAATGGTGTAAGCCTTGAGATGTTTTTGGCTACGAAAATATTCCAAGGCATCCATTTTACTTTGATTGATTTTGATTTTCTTTATCTGTCCTAAAATGTTTGTTTTGTTGATTTTAACTTAGGTTTTGATTACTAGACTTTAATGGTTAAATATCATAACTTGAGGGGATTTCAATTTTTCAGACAATTTAAATCTTGAATGAGTGAAAGAAGATTTTGAGGAAACAAAATTGAAAGTAAAACAATGTATATTTCTTGATAAATATTGTTTTAGCATTCAATAGAAGAAATTATGACATAATATATATATGAACTATGAATATAAAATGAATAGAAAGGAACAATTCATCTCTATTCACAAGGCATAATGAACTAGGAAGAGATCCACTCAATACTTACAGTATATCTGAGAAAATATGTGGTCTTAATGATTCCTTTGCATTCGTAATAATAGAGGTCGTACTAATTTATTACACTTATAGCATCAGATATATTGAAGAATAAATTTTGGACACAAAAAATCACATAGAGAACATGAAATACTTGAACTAAAATAATGAAATCTTGAATCATCCAAGGTCTGCAATAATAAATTTTATTAAAAGATCTAGTCTTTCCCAAGGAAAAAATATCCTTTACATCGAGTCCTTCTTAGACTTTATACAAATAGGATATTAACCACATGTGGTTATTTGATCCTATTTTATATATCTCTATATAAAAATAAAAATTTCATATTTAAAATAGAAAGATCTACAAGATAGTCGTTCAAATCCTTGATTTCTCTGAATTTAGTTCGCCAGGTCACTCTTGCACCAAATCCATGAGGATATGTCAATCATTATTAGATGGATACTTGTACGATAGCATCTTTCTATAAGTAATATCCAACTCTATATGTTTTTCATAGGTAGGAGTATTTGCAAATAAATTCTTAATTTTCCACAACAAGTAGAAGTCATCACTCAAACAATCTACTATTGTTTTCCCTTTAATCATGCCAGTTACTTATTTGAATTTACTTGAATCTTATATTGCCATGATAAGGTTCTTCTTGTAGTTTTCAAAGGTGAGCATATTACCTTTCTTATCCCAACATCTTGGTAACCCCATTTCAACCAAGTTCTTGAATTTCTTTGAGATGATTCAGTATTCCTTTAAACCATAATACACTTATTTTGTGTATGTTGAATCAAATTCCTTTTGGTAAAAATATTTTCTATTTCCATGATCATGCTTGTATGATCCTTTATTCTTATTTTTCTTAATTCTTCTTTGGATTTAGAATTAAGGACTTTTATGATTTTGCTTGCTAATTGGGGACTATTTCCCAAATCATGGAAAGCTTACTATATATATTTCTCTTCCTTTTTAACCAGAGTTGATTCTCCAGCCATCAGTTTGAAATAACCCCAAATGTTACTAACCTTTGTGATAATATTATCCCAAATCATATACTTTCCTCCCATTAGATAGGATTTTCCCACTAATTTATTTTTCAATAAATTCATGTCTTGTTTCAATTTGGAACTAACTCTTTGAAACTTTGTGATGGTATTATCTTTGTCATTTATCTGATCTCTCAAAATATTGAGTTCATCATTTTGGAAAACAACTGACTAATTCAGATAGAGCTCTTACTAATTCTTCATATGGATCAAGAGGTGTTGTACTCTGTAAAGAGGAATCTCGTTTGTTGTAAGCCTCTATGAGTTGTTCATACAACTCAATCTTTGATTTCATTTGAACTATTTGATTTACCAATTGATCCTTTCCTTGTTGTACTTCCTTCAATTATGGATTCTATACATGATCAACATTAGTGAGGTTAATATGTTATTTTAAAGCCAAAATATTGGTATTTTTAGTATTGAAAATCCCACGTTGGTTCTATATATTTATCATCATATCTTAACTTCAACAACATATTCTCCAACTCTTCAATTCTCGTCTATTTTGTTCTGGTGAATAACATTTCTAGCCTCAACTACTCCTTGATTTTTTTTTTCATGTTTTGCAGTTTCTTGATTCCAATATAAGCTTATATGGCATCTATGCAATCCATTTCACATGTTTTCCTATGTAATTCCATTTTTTCCACCATTTGAATTTGATTCAAATCATAAGAAGACTTAACAACTTTGTTATTAATGGCATATTTGCTAGTTTGAGTTGTGGATTCTACAACTACTATATTTAATCTACCTTTCTCAAAATCTAAAGCAGAAAACAATCTCGTTTTAGAAGTTCCTTGATATAATTTAGGAAATAAGTCTTTCTTAATACTTACATTCTTATTCTTCATTTCCCAATATTGATAATTTATCTCTATCTTGGCTTCTGAATATTCTTATCCTCCTTGAATATTGGACTTGCCAATAACTATAGATGGAATAAATTCCATTGTAAAAAATCTATCTCTCTTGATGTGGTCTCTGTTACACTTTACAATGCTTGGATGGCATCTTTGATGATCTCTTATAGCTTTCTCTTCTTTGATTGTGCTTCCTTTGATTCTGAAATTTGTGAAGACTCGGAGAAGCTCCTTTTATTAGACTTTTCATGCTATTGTGGAGTCTCTATGTCTATTGGTTGAGATGGTTGAAATGTCTCCTATATATAACCCTGTATAATATTTTGTACCTTCTCCCAACTATATTGATTCATCAATTCCTCCAACTATGGTTGAATTTGATTCTCATATGGTGATAAATCAACCTCAATCCTTTTCGTAGAAATAATGGGATCTAGATCATAATGCCATATTTCTCCCTGTTGAAAATTCATCTCCTATAATAAACTTTCTTCTACCCGCATAGCTTCCCTGATATTCAGAACAAAAGGACCTACTTCATTTTTCAATTTAAAAGGATCATTTCTTTTCTTTGACACAAAATTGACTTGATCATAATTCAATCTATGTCTAATATATTCTAGGGAGAAAATTCTAAGGGTTAGAAATTTTGGCAATTTCAAAGGCTTAACCTTAGCACCATAGATTCTGATCTTTGTATAGTACTGAAATAAAAACCAGTCACCCACGTTTGTATCTGAAGAGAAAAGAAGTAACGCTTCAAAGTTTGGAGAAAACCTAGAAGGAACATTTTCATGAAAAAGAGCATAAGCCATAGCCATGAATCGATCAACAAACTCAAAAAATACAACATTTTGAGGTTTCTTCCTAATCAATGAAGTCCAATGAATCACTAAGATTATATTTCCAACCTCATCTTTTGTTTTTAAGTCCAAATGTTGAAACTTTTTTTCTTGGAAATACAAATGTAGATGAACTAGATAAGAATAGAATCTACAAAATCTACTAATTGTAAACTCTATCAGCTAATAGTGCAATGTTTTAGCTAGATGCCAAGCAAACGTGAATATGGCTACTTTCTTAGTTGCAAAGGGGTAAATGGATGACATAAACCCTAAAATAATTTCATCGAAAATTTATCAATATCAGAACACAAAATGGAATACATCATGTTGATATCTTGTTTGGAAAATTATGGGAAAAAGCTACTCTCATAGGTATCAGTGTTTTCAGGGATAGTTGCATCTTTATCTAAATAACCCTATAATAGAGTTTGTTTCTCTTGAGTGTTTAGTTGGTTGTACACAGAAAATAGGTTTTCCTCACTCAAAGGTTGAATTTTATGGGATTATATTACCTTTAACATCTCACGTATTAACTGTGAATCTATCTTAAATGGAAATAACCCATTCTATGATACAATTAAGCTTTAAGAAGGTACATAATTCAACGCACACCAAGACACAAATTATGGGAAATTATAAATATGGGGAACAATCAATTTTGCTAGGTCTAAATCCCATACATGATAATAATAATTTAAATTATTGGAACGCTCAAGGGATAAGTTATGCAACTCATACAAATCGAATCAAAGTTGACCTAGGTATTATAAATTTCATAGTATATGTCAAGTCCATTTTTTCGATGGATAGGGTTTCTTTGTTTCCTTTAGATTTAGAAGACTTTATTATTTTAAAATAAAACAGTTAATTTAACTCATATAAGTTATTTGGTATTGTTTGTGAAGGTTGACTGACTCGAGTAATAAACTAGTTGGCAATTCTCATGTTATTTCTTCTTTTCCTAGTTGCTTTTCCTTTTCTTTCCGTTGAGAATTCTCCTTTTTTTATTTAATTATTCCTTTTGTTTTCGTTTTATTCCATATTGTATATTTTTATTATTTTTATTGGACACGTGGAGTTGGCAATTCTCATGTTATTTCTTCTTTTCCTAGTTGCTTTTCCTTTTCTTTTCGTTGAGAATTCTCCTTTTTTTTATTTAATTATTCCTTTTGTTTTCGTTTTATTCCATATTGTATATTTTTATTATTTTTATTTTTATTGGACACGTGAAAACTTCTAATTAGGTGTTACGTAGAAGGTGACTTGACAATACGTGGCAGGTGACTTGACACTTATAACAATATGTATGAAATACAAGTATTTTATAAAAAACACATATATTGCACCTTTTATACCTTTACCTCCATGCCATGTGTTTTATCCTTAGTACTATAAAGTTGTTCCAATGGGGGTCATTCGTGGTATTAGAATCTGTTAAGGGAGGGGTCATGGTCCTTCCTATGATTGGCATGCCACATTTGTGAAAACCACTTTATATCACCACGTGGGGTCACCTTTGTGTTAAACATTGTGAAGTCAAGAGGGGCCACAGTTCATTATAGACCATTGATTTATCCATTGGAGCACACGATTCCCTACAAACAACGCAACATTTATTTGATAAATTTATTCAGTGTTTTACAAACATAAAACACAAAAATAAAACTAAAACTATATAAAAACTAAATTATATTAAGACCAAATAAGAAACTTTTAATAAAACTAAACTAAAGTTAAAGTTTATATCACTAATTTTTTACAAAATATTATAATCTAAGAATAAATAAAACCTATTATTAAAGAAAATCTAACAATTTAAGAAAATTAGCGGGATTCATCACGGTCTAGGGTTTGATACTCTTGAATGCAGCGTTGCAGGGTTCGAAACTGAACAAGCTTCGCCTGGGGTTTTGAACAGTGCGAATAGGTAGTCTTCCTGACTGGCCACACCATGGCGGCTTCATCGGGAGGAGGGACGGCCCCCTCCTACCGTAATATTGTGAGCGGTGACACA
>ML785015.1:161826-187673 GCA_009831015.1 Picea engelmannii
AATTTAAGAAAATTAACATCTACTTAGAAAAAATCTAAATTTTATCAAAAATTTAGACAATGTTGCAATACTACCCAAAGCAACAAATTTCATATTATGGGTTACAAGGGTAGAGCTTTTGTTAGGGACCTAACCCCTCACATAGGTAGAATAATATATTTCCATGTAATAAAGGTCAATACTAATAACACTTGTCAATAAAGAATAATAAGTCAAATGTGAGAAGACCTAATAGAAGCTTATGCTTCTTGAATGGTCTTTCTCTAGATTGTTCTTTTGATAGACATATTTAGTAAAAATAGGAGTAGAGGGTATGAGAAGTTTTGTCTTGGATATTATTGTAATAGAGATCTGCTCTGCTAAAGGTTTCCCCCTCGAAGAGGCAAGTGAACATTGCTCTTAGTAATCAAAGTGTTCTTTATGGTGTTACTCTGGTATTATTTTGGTATTATTGTGGTGTTTTTCTGCTTATATCGTTATTTATCTTCCATTTCTAGTTAATTATTTATGTTCTGCATACAATTTTATATATGGAATATTACAAGTGGTATCAGATCACCTTCCTCGGCAAAAAATTGTGGATTAAATTTTTTTCAGGGTAGAGACATATTTTGGCGTCTTTAAGCTACAAAGATTTGTCATTACGTGCATAAACCCATGGTCGGGGATTCATACATGCAGGAAATACAAGTGGTACTTAAGCGCACATCTGTTGGCCACCCTTGTAACCCCTGTTGGTGCCCCTTCAAGTGGTAGCACATCAAACAACACATGTATACAGATCGACCTAGATCTCCTGAAGGCCTCCATAGATAAATTGACCGGTCGTCTGACTGCTATAGTACCACTGAGAACAACACTCGGTAAGATATTCTCTAGTACCTGGGTAGTTGGGTAGTACGACTAAGGGCACGGTCTAGCCTCCTTAGTTGGTGTCCTGAGATATTGGGTCGAGTACTACTATTGGACCCCGCACGTATATTAGAGAGATATAGCACATGGAAAACCCTTGTCTATAGAATCATTGAATACCTAACCCTTGGGATGAAAAAAAAAAACCAGAACATACAAGATCTGTTTCTACGCAACTGTGTCTCTTGCATTCGGGTTGTGAAATTACTACACATTTCTTCCTGTTAATGATTTGGGCATTTTCATCACTGAAATATTCTTCAGATCGGAGTATAACTCTGCAGGAGTAAAAAAATAAAAAAAAAAATAAAAAAGTTTGGATCCTGTTGGCACCATTATTTGAGACCTGTCCCATTGGATTCCTCTCTTCACCCTTATCGTAGTCATACCTATCATTTTTCTGCAATTTGTTTTTTCTAGTGGACCCAACCCCCCTCCAACACCCTTACTTGGGCTTCACCCCATTAGATTCAACTCGTCACCCTGATCATTGTGATACACTTCACCCATAACCCATTTTATGTGTGGTCCCACCCGCCCCTTTTCGTGTTCCCTCCTCATCATGGCCCACACCTGTAGCCAAGACTTGGGAGCTCACTTCAGTGCCTTGCACTCTAATTTCACATAAACCCAACAATGAGTGAGACAACACAGTGCCAATATTGCCACCGTCAATAAAAACATGCATTTCTCCATCAACACCAAAATAGAGGACCTCAAACAAGACCTTGATACCCATATTTAATCCATCACTATGATGATATGAACCAAGATGCATATCCTTGCAGATCTTCCCTCATCTGACCCACCTTTACAAGTCGAAGGTGAAACCTCCTCTCATTCCCAAAATTTTCAGCCCCACCACTTTCAATGTGACCTATGCCTTTTGCGTGTGGATGTGACCAAATTTCATGGCTTGGATCCCACTGGCTGGCTAACTCAAATGAAACATTATTTCTCTTTGTATGGAATTATAGATGAGTTGTCCAAACTCAATTATGGTGTTCTCCATCTTGATCAAGAACATTGGAAATGGTGGCAATGGACAAAAAATGCCCGCCAGGGGTATGTGGCTTGGACACACTTTGTGGCCAAGATTTATGAATGATTTGACACTGATGCCAACCATTTAGGCCATTTGAAAAGTTGAAACAATCTAGCACAGTGGAATAATTTATAGTTGGTTTTGAGCGATTGGATTTTCATACAAAGGGCATCTCTGATGTTTTTTTCCGAGAATTTTTTATCAGTGGCCTCAAGGATGAGATTTGTACCCATGCCCTCATTGCTCGGCCCCAGAGTTGGGTGGGTGATACTAAAAAAGTTAAGGAAGAACAACAGGTTGTCTCTTCTCAAAACCGAAAACCCTCCTTTATTCCTCGCACTAAACCAGTCACTCCCACTCCTCCTTCTACTCCACTAAAGATCCAAAAATTGACCAGGGTCGAAATGGTTGAATGCCAACTCAAAGGCCTTTGTTCTAATTATGATGACAAATATTTTCCTGGG
The DNA here is from genome assembly GCA_009831015.1 of Picea engelmannii. NCBI lineage: Eukaryota > Viridiplantae > Streptophyta > Pinopsida > Pinales > Pinaceae > Picea > Picea engelmannii. The sequence continues at coordinate 164,248 of ML785015.1, forward strand.
CACAAGTGTAGGGAAAAAAATCTTTTTATGGCCATCTCGAAGGATGTTTCAGAAGACAATGTCGAGTTTCCCCTTGTGTCTGTTTCACCTGAATCCACTGACATGACCCCTCCCTCAGACCCTCCCGAAGTAGAATCGATCATTTCCCTAAATGTTCTCACTAGCTTCTCTTCTCCCCAAACCCTCAATCTAATTGGTTACATTAAGAATAGTAAGGTCATCATTCTTGTTTATAGTGGAAGCACCCATATTTTTATTCATCTCCGCATTTCCCAAGAAACTATTTGTTATATCTCTATCATTAATAATTTTCAAATCATGATTGCCAATGGAGGTTCCATGAAATGTGGAGGGCGTTGTGAAAATGTGTCTCTCTAAATTGGTGAGTACCACATGAAATATCATATGTTTTCTATCAAAACGGATGGTTGTGACATTGTGTTGGGTGAAAAATGGCTAAGGACTTTGGGTCCCATTCTCATGGATTTTAAGGAATTAACCATGCAATTCGACCAGGACGACCAACAATATAAGTTCCAATGCATCACTTTTGGTTCCCCAAAGATCATCAGTTCCCATTGCATGGAAAATATGCTCAAAACAGGTCATTATGGCATTATTGCCCAAATCCATGTCATACAAGCCACTAAGACACCCTCTGTGTCACGGGACCTCCAATCCATCCTCTCTAAAAATCAAGTGGTTTTTTCCACTCGCCAAGGACTCCCTCCTTCCCGTGGTGTTCATGATCATTCCATTCCCCTTGTCCCAGAAATCCTTCCTCCCAATATCTTTCCCTATCATCATCCATTTTCCCAAAAAAATGAAATTGAGAAAATTATTCAAGAATTGCTCAACATAGGTGTTATCCACCCTAGTACAAGCCCCTACTCTTCTCCTGTGGTCATGGTGCTTAAGAAAGAAGGTTCTTGGTGCATGTGTCCTAACTTCCACTGATCCGAATTTTATGAGTAGAACAAAATGAATATAGATTATTAACAGATGCTTAACACAAAATAACAGAGATACAGTAAAACTAGTTTTATATTCAATAACGAAATAAGTTGAAACTATAAAATGCAGCAGAAACAAGCTTGCTGGAATGGTGGCGGCTTATCTCTGAGAAGAGATGTGATGGCAATGTGTATTCACAAGAAGAAGGTTACAATGAGGCTCTGAAGGCCCTTTTACAATAAGAAAGAATGCCAAAAACCCTAGACATCCAAAAACCTAACCCTAGGAGATGAAGCACCAAAAGCCATGTGAGCCCCGTTTGGGTAAGTTAGTACATCAACTTCCCGGGGTCGTAACTTTTGCATACGATCTTCGTTTTAGGTGTGTGATAGCCAGTTGGAAAGGTATCGTCAAGGATATTTATTTTGGGGGCTCAATCATGCCTTCGGCTATCATTGAGGAGATTGATCCCCAAAAACCTTCATTTAGGCCCTCAAAATGGCCCTAGAAGTTAAAACTGCTAAAAATAGTAAATTGCCAAAATTGTCAGAAAACTATTTTTGAGCCAATTGGAAAAGGTGGGTGGCCACTGATATCCATCTATATCAATCCTCCCTCCTTAGGAAGCAATGGTATCCATTGCGTTGAGGTCCCCCATCAGATGAGGAAATCTATGTTGAATTTGGCCCCGGGTGAGCCACTTGCCTTGGTGCAGGAGCTGCCCTGCTTTGACGACTCGATAAAGATGGATCCTTTGTTGTTGAGTGCCCTTGATCAGCCTATCCACAATCTGATCATTGGATGTCTGTTGTATGTAGTCGGGGTTGAGCTCTATTGGTGTCAGATGTTCTGCTACTTCTGAGGTGTCCAATAATGGTGGGAAATAAAGGCGAAGGAGATCCATGTTGAACACTGGATGCAGGCCAAGGAAAGAAGGAATGTTGAGCTCAAAATCATTATCCCCAATGGCCTTGGTGATAGTGCATGACCCATAAAGGATTGGGTGAAGCTTCTGATGGGGTCCTATAAGGCATTCTTTATGCAAGTGCAACCAAACTTTGTCACCGACCTGAAACTTATGTGGCACCCAATGTTGATCATGGCGTTGTTTGTACTTGTCATTGAACTTCTGTAGGATATCCTAAACCTGTTGGCATATGTGCTAGATATTCTCAATGAACTAGGTGGCTTTGTCAGCTTCAGTTGGAGTAGGAGATGAGTTGGTCGAGGTGACCGCAAGGGGAAGTGCAACATCTATGGGACCCAATGGTTGGAATCCCAACCCCACTTGAAAGGGGTTGTGGCCGGTTGAGCTATGCATGGCTCGGTTGTAGCTATGTTGGACATAGGGAAGGCTCTCATCCCATGTGCAAGGGTGCTTTGAATTATACATGCGAAGGATATGCACAATCATTCAATTTACAACCTGGGTTTGGCCATCTGTCTAGGGGTGGAAGGTCGTAGATTTGGTGTGCTTGGTGTCCAACAGTGACCAAAGGCTCGACCAGAATGTGACGAGAAATTGACTATATCGATATGAGACAATGGTTTGTGGGATTCCAAAATGTATCCAGACTCGTTCAACGAAGAGCTTGGTAGTGGCCTCTGTTTTGATGCTTTTGTTCCAGGAAACCTGAATCGCCATCTTAAAAAAGCAATCAACAACCACAAAAACACAGTCATTTCCCCTCTTGGTGGATGGGAGGCCCAACATGTAGTCCATTGAGATGGATTCCCATGACCTGTTGGGAGTAGGAAGACGGGTGTACATGCCCTGATTCTTAGTGGTCAGTTTGGCAATAGCTCAGGCAGTGTAGGACCTGATATACTTGCTGACCTCTTGTCTAAGTTTCAGCCAGTAGAAATGTTTATGTAGCATCGCCACTATCTTTTCGACGTCGAAGCGTCCTACCGCCTGACTATAGTGGGCTTCCCAGATCAGCTTCGCTCGCTCACTTGATGGAATACAGATATGGCCCAGATGACACAACAACCCATCCTGAAGATGGAAATTATAGACAACTGCGTTTGCACCCAACATTTGGTAGGTGGTGGAAAAGTCAGGGTCTGTCTCATAGAGTTGGGGCCATCTAGATGTCTCATGGTCACAAGAGTCTAGCACCATGGTGAGCGCCGCGACTGGCGGTCTGCTGAGGCAATCGACGACGTGATTGGTGCTTCCTGTTTTATACTTGATGTTGAGGTGGAATTGCTACAATTATGTGGACCACTTTTGATGGTGGTCATTATGCAATTTTCCCTGTGTCTGCATGAACTATAGTGTCTTATGATCAGTGTGGATGAATGTCTCTTTCCCAAGAATGTAATGTCTCCACTGGCGGCATGCTTGCATAATGGAGTATATTTATTTGTCATAAGTAGGGTACTTACAGATAGTATGTAACGGTGTTTCACTATGATAGACTACGGGGTGGCCGTGATGAGTGAGAATGATGCCCACATCATAGTCTAAAGCATCTGTCTCAATCTCAAAGGGATGTTGCAGGTTTGGCAGTGAAATTATTGGGGTTGAGCAGAAGCGATGCTTCAAATCATCGAACTCTTATTGTTGGGACCGACCCCATGCAAATTTTTCCTTACCACCACCCCTGTTTATTTGGCTGAGGGCCCATGCAACATGGGAGAATCCAAAAACGAACTTGCGGTAGAAATTAGCAAGGCCCAAGAAGCTCTGAAGATTAGTGATTGTTGTTGGGGCTGGCCAATCATGGATGACTTGGATCTTGGCTCGATCCACATGTATGCCATGTTGATCAATGATGTAGCCTAGGTAATGGACCATGTCCATGCCAAAGAAGCATTTTTCCAAGTTGGCGTATAGCTTGTGCTGTCGTAGGGTGTGCAGAACCTACCGAATATGCTGCAAGTGTTAGGCCTAGGTCTTGCTGTAAATTAGAATGTCATCTAGATACACCACTAAAAAAGTATTGATGAATGGTCGCAGGATATCGTCCATCATCCTCATGAAAGTGGTTGGAGAATTTGTCAAACCAAAGGGCATGACCAACCATTAAAAGAGGCCTTCCTTTGACTTGAAGGTGGTCTTCCATACATCTATCTGTTGAAGGTGGTACCTTATCTACTTGCTTCTGCTATGTGAAGAGGTCGGCCGCAGAGACCTTGGATGTGTATGTGATATTTCTCTTATTCTAAGAGTGAATCACGAAGAAGAAAAACTTCCCCATATGAGAGATGACCTTCCTGCATTGCTTAGCATAGATCAAGGAAATAGCACTAGGTGGAACTGCCTCGGTTATCCTATACAATTTCCTACTCAAAGTAATAATAACACTATGAGGCCTAGACTCATATACAACACGACGTTTCCATAAATAAGGTTGGCCCAAAATAACATCACAAACTTCGAGAGGAGCAACATCACACAATACCTCATCTTTGAAGGGCTTGATTTCATACCACAGTCGTCACTATTGGCTAACACGGAGATCGCTTCCTTGGCAGAGCCATCCAATGGTGTAGGCTTGTGGGTACGACATTGTTGGCAAGGCCAGCCGCTTGATGACCTCTAATGAGATGAGATTCTTCTAGCTACCACTATCAACGATGAATTCTAGCGGGGTACCTTTTACCCACATCTGTGAATGGAAGAGGCGCTCTCCTTCTTCTGGCTTGCCTGGTTCACCAGGCTGGAGCTTGGTGGTAGCAACGGTGGCACTAGGTTCTGTGTCAATGATCCATCTTCCCCTATCTAGTTATGGCTCAGAGTCAGAATCCTCATATCATTCAGAGGCTTTCACTTCAGCCACCAGCGACTGCTTTGAGTGGAAGTCAACAGTATTATGTCAAGGGCTCTTATGGAAGTCGCACCACTTACCAGTATCTTTCCTTGTCTTTTTGGTGTCCTTCTTTGCTTGCGGCTTGGACTGGTTGTCCTGATACTGTCCATATTTCCTCTTTCCTTTGTTTGATGGGTTGGGGCTTCCCTTTCCTGGCTTTTGTTGTGAGGGGTTCCTAGGCCCAAATTTTCGCATCTTTTGTTTGAGCTTCTGCTCGATTTTGACGGCATATCGGTAGGTCGTGCCCAAGGATGAGATGCCCAGAAATTCCATTTTGATCTGGATGTATCTATGGAGAGAACCGCGATACTTGAGCACTAGATGTCACTCCGAATATTTCATACCCAACTTGGTGCGCAAGGTATGGAATATATTTGTGAAATCTGGCATTGCTTGGTCTCTTTCCTGCCGCAGTGTGGTCCATTTGGTATACAGGTTGTCATAACTTCCGACAGGGTAGTATTATTCTTTAATAGCATCCCTGAAGGATTCCCAGGTGGACGTGACTAAAAATAATGATGTTTCCTCTATTTCCTTTTTCTCACAGAAAGTTTCCTACCAATCTTTGACATGGGGAACAGCTTTGAGGAGCACAAAAGTAATATTTTATCTATTCGAAAAGTTATGGACAAAAAAATAACCTTCTAATAGATTCAACCACTTGTCTACATCATCTATGTCTATCTGACCTTCAAATATAGGAATATAGAATTTTATTTGTACCTTGAAGGGGGCAGCGCCTCCATTCGAAGAATATGTGTCACTTGTTGGTAGCCGTAGAAGGATTTGCGCGAAACTATCCATCATCTCGTTCCTTTGTTGCATGAGGGATTCCTCAATCAATAGTTTGAAAGGATATCCTGTCTTTTCATCTTTCTTTTCTCCTACCATGGGAGGTCGCTTGGGCGTGCGAGAGCTTCTGCCCTCAAGAGAAATAAGCTCGAGACCCAACTCTTTGTACTCCTACCTCATTGGGGACATGCATTAAGATGACAAGGAGCGGACCGCTCTGATACCACTAATTCGGATTTTATGAGTAGAATGAAATGATCACATATTATTAACAGGTTCTTAACACAAAAAAATAGAGATACGGTAAAACTGGTTTTCTATTCAATAACGAAATAAGCTGAAACTGTAAAATGCAGCGGAAAGAAGCTTGCTGGAATGGTGGTGGCTTATCTCTGAGAAGAGATGTGATGGAAATGCGCGTTTGCAAGAAGAAGGTTACAATGAGGCTCTGAAGGCCTTTTTACAATAAGAAAGAATTCCAAAAACCCTAGACATCCAAAAACCTAACCCTAGGAGATGAAGCACCAAAAGTCATGTGGGCCCCGTTTGGGTAAGTTAGTACATCAACTTCCTTGGGTCATAACTTTTGCATACGATCTCTGTTTTAGGCGTGTGATAACCCATTGGAAAGGTATCGTCAAGGAGATTCATTTTGGGGGCTCAATAATTCCTTCGAGTATCATTTAGGATCTCGATCCTGAAAAACCTTCATTTAGGCCCTCAAAATGGTCCCAGAAGTTAAAACTGCTAAAAATAGTAAATTGCCAAAATTATCAGAAAACTATTTTGAGCCAGTTGGAAAACGTGGGTGGCCACTAATATCCATGTGGATCATTCGCACCCTCAACAAACTCACCATTAAAGAAAAAATTCCCATTCATGTCATTGATGACCTCTTGGATGAATTGAGTGGCACCTAGTTCTTTACTAAACTTGATCTTTGTTATAGCTACCACCAGATCCGTATGAGCAAGTTAGAAATTCCCAAGACTGCATTTACAACTTATGAGGGCCACTATGATTTTTTGGTCATGCCCTTTGGCTTGTGTAATGCTCCCTCCACTTTCCAAAGCCTCATGAATCATGTCTTCTGTCCTTTTCTCTTTCATTTTGTTTTAGTTTTCTTTGATGATATCCTCATCTATAGTAAAAACTAGACATCACATCTTTCTCATGTGGATCTATTTCTCTACCTACTCTCTCAGCAGCAAATTTTCCTCAAACAATCTAAATGTGCTTTTGGAACCTCAGACGTCGAGTACTTGGGTCATCTTGTTGGAAAGGATGGTGTCAGGTTGGATCCTAAAAATATTGAACCTATGGAATATTGGCCTCACTCAAAGAATCTCAAAAGATTGCGTGGATTTCTGGGTTTAACATGTTATTGTCGCAAGTTTTTTAAGAATTATGGAAAGATTATGACACTTCTCACTTCTCTCCTTAAAAAGAATTCTTTCACTTGGACTCCAGCAACTGCTTGGGATTTTAAAACCTTGAAGATGGCCATGTGCACCACTCCAGTCTTGGCCCTTTCTGATTTCACAAAGACCCTTGTCCTGGAATGTGATTCTTCCGGGAAAGGAATTGGCATCGTCCTTATGCAAGAGGGTTGGCATTTAGCCTTTACCAGTAAACAAATGTCAGAGCGACATTTAGGAAAATTAATCTATGAAAAGGAAATGTTGGCTATTCTACATGTCGTGGATCTTTGGTGTCCTTATCTATTGGGGAAACGCTTCCAAATTAATACATATCATCAAATCCTCAAGTATTTTATGGAACAATGCCTTTTGTCCTGAGAGAAACAAAAACCGGTGATCAAGCTCTTTGGATATTATTATGAGATCATTTACAAGAAAGGAAAATACAATGTGGTTATTGATGCACTTTCCAGAAAATATTGAGTTGAAGGGTCCATTTTCTCTCTCTCCTTCATTGTACCTGATTGGCTCCAAGTTATTCTCCAGGAATGGCTCCACGATCCCAAAAGTTCACATCTCATATAACAATTGCAGACCAATTCTATAGTCTCCCCAGGGTAATCTTGGCTCAATGATGAGCTTCGATACAAAGGTTGTTTGTATTTAAGTAAATAGTCAAAACTTAAATCCACAGTACTTTCTGAGATTCATGCTACACCCACCGCTGGGCACTTAGGGTTTACCAAAACCTATAACCGAGTTAAACATTCTTTTTTCTAGGATGGTACAAAACTGGATGTTCACAAGTTTGTGGTTGAATGTGATGTTTGTCAATGCAACAAGGGAGAAACAATCAAATATCATGGCACACTACAACCGCTTCTAATTCCACCTGCTATTTGGCGAGATATCTCTATGGATTTTATTGTAGGCTTACCTAAATCAAGAAATAAATCAGTCATAATGGTCGTAGTTGATCGTCTTTCTAGGTATGCTCATTTTTGTGATTTTCAACACCCATTTACATCCTCCACTTTGGCTCAACTTTTCATGGATCAGGTCTTCAAGCTTCATGGCATGCCTCATTCTATTGTTTTTTATCGCAACCCAACTTTCACTAGCAATTTTTGGTAAGAATTGTTCAAGCTACAAGGCACCCAATTGCATCTTAGCACAACTTATCATCCCCATACTGATGGTCAAACTAAAGTTTTCAACGGTGTTTGGAAACATATTTGAGGTGTTTGGAAACATATTTGAGGTGTTTTTCATCGAAAAGGAAAAATCAGTGGGCTCAATGGTTACCACTAGTTGAATGGTGGTACAACACTTCTTACCATACAGCTACCCGCATGACTCCTTTTGAAGTAGTATATGGACAAAATCCACCTTTAGTTCTCTCATACTTGTCAGGTGTCTCAAAGGTCCAAGCGGTTGACCAAATGCTTATAGATCGAGAGGCTATTCTTCGCACCCTCAAAGAGAATTTGTTCATGGCCCATAATCACATGAATCAACAAGAAGATCAAGGTCGCTTTGAACGTGAATTTGTAGAAGGAGATCAGGTGTTTCTTCGAATGCAACCTTACAAGCAAAATTCCCTCAAGGATGACCATTGTTAGAAACTAGCGCCCAAATTTTATGGTCTTTATATCTTTCTCAAGCGTGTGGGACAGGTGGCCTATCAATTAGATTTTCCCATTCATTCTAAGCTCCATCATGTTTTTCATGTTTCCTGCTTAAAGAAGGTGATTGGAACTAAGTGCCAAACTCAAACCAACCTTCCCAAGTTGGATGAAGAAGGTTCCATTTGGCTACAACCACAAACATATTTGGACCAACGTGAGCATCGTCTGCATCAACGAACCATCAAGGAAGTTTTAGTCTAGTGGAAAGATACAACTCCAACAAGTGCCACTTGGGAACCAACTACCATTCTGCAGCAATTTCCTCATCTCAAGCCTGGAGGACAAGGCTCTGTTTAAGGGGGAGGACTTGTTAGGGACCTAACCTCTCACGTAGGTAGAATAATATATTTCCATGTAATAAAGGTCAATACTAATAAGGCTTAGCAATAAGGAAGAATAAGTCAAATGTAAGAAGACTTAATAGAGGCTTCCACTTCTTGAAGGATTTTCCTCTAGATTGTTCTTTTGATAAACATATTTAGTATAAATAGGAGTAGAGGGTATGAGAAGTTTTGTCTTGGATATTATTGTAATAGAGCTATGCTTTGTTGGAGGTTGCCCCCTCAAAGAGGCAAGTGAACATTGCTCTCAGTAATCAAAGTGCTCTTCCTGGTGTTATTCTAGTATTATTTTGGTATTATTGTGGTGTTGTTCTAGTTATATCATTGCTTATCTTCCATTTATAGCTAATTATTTTTGTTTTTCATACTATTTTATATCTAGAATATTACAGTTTTAATATTTTGAGGGTCTTGATAATTTGATGAAATGTCTAATTGTCTCCAATTGGTTAAGCCAGTGGGAATTTCCCTTTGCAAATTTTTCTTAGCCACAACTGTTAAAAAAGATCATGCTCATTAACCAAAATTCAAAATTTTTATTTCACCACATTGTGTTTCAAAAAATATTTCACAATGTATTTAAAAAAAAATGTCATTATACATAGACAAATACCATACATGGATATGAGCATAATAATGATCATAGATCTCACATGCATAACATGGAATGGAAGGGATATGATGCACCTTGTATTAGAAATAAATAGACACATCACATTTATATGTTGTATTGAAGCATGGGTGCATGACCTGATATACCATGAAAGGTATCTATAACTAATAATAACCAAAAAATCATAAAAGTTTCTATGAAATCTTGGTAGTGATGATGTTCATGTCCCTTAACCATTGTTTAATTAACCAAGAAGGTTTATTTAACAAACAAAAGAAATTAGATTAAATATTCTTAAAAACCGTTTCTATATTTGAAGAAATGAAAGTTCAGAGGTAAATTATCCAACCCCTTAATTTGTGGGTTAGAGAACAACCAACTCATTACTTTTACTTTATAAGATGTTGGATTTTAAGCTATTCAATTTATAGGCACCCTTTTGTTTAATATATTTTTTTTGTTTGTTAATTTGTACCACACCAACCCTTAACATGGTTGGATTTTTTGTCCCAGCAGGTTTCGAACAGGTGACTTTAACATCATTGAGTGGCTTAACAACACACTTCCTCACCGACTGTCCTACACCTCGAAGACCCCTTTTGTCTAATATTATATTACTATATGTTTTGTATATATATTTTGAGATGAATGAATTCATAAGTATACTCCTATGTAAGACTATATTATTATATACAAAATATATTGACACTCTTTAATATTAATTATAAAATTTTAATTTCTTTAAGGGAAATGAAATGAAAACTTAGAAACTACAATATTTAAATTTGGCTTCCAAAACATGGATGAGTCTGCTTAAAATTTCATTCTGAAAGTCTATAACCTATTACATTCTATTAGAGGTGTGTGACTATGTCTACACTCCAAAGAGTTTGAGACTATGTCTACAAAATAAATATAGGTAGTGTGTCTAGAGAGTTTGGGTGAAGAAGAACTAGTGGTGCATTAATGAATGTAGAATGCTTTACAAAGTGATTCGATTCGCTACGCTGTACTCAGTTACAGAATCTGGAATGTTATAAAGGGCGACTAGGCGCAACAAAGTGATAATCTGGAATGTTATTCGGCTACAAAGTGATTCGCGAAGCCCTACTCTGGAATGTTATAAAGGGCGGTTTCGCTACGCCGTACTGATTGAGAGAATCTGGAATGTTATAAAGCGGTGTATTCGATACGTTGGATTGAGTTGAAGGGGCGGTGCATTAACTCGGAAGCAATTATAATCGGCTATTAATAGCAATTACAATCGTTTTGATAATTGGGTGCTGAAGCAGAATTCCTTGGTTGCTGGAATTCCTTGGTTGGTTGATAATTGGGTGCTGAAGCAGAATTTCAGCAGCTTTTAAGTGCTATTCTTGAAAGGATAGGATGGAAGGAAGGAAAATAGCTACCACTCTGGTGTTGTTAGGGCGCACGGGCAATGGTAAAAGTGCAACTGGTAATTCCATCCTTGGGCGTAGGGCCTTTAAGTCTTCTAATAGTTCTTCCGCTGTTACAGCCACTTGCCAATTGGAACAAGTCCAGTTGAAAGATGGCAGAAAATTGAATGTCATCGATACGCCGGGTGAGGATGTTATTTATTTATTATTTAATGTGCTTCGAACCAGGTTTGGTTGAATTTTTGTATTATTATGTTTATTGTCTTCATAACAGTTCTTCGGATTATTTTCTTCGTGTTTCTCTGGCTTCTTAGAGGTTTTAATGGTTGAACATTTTACTTTCTTAGTAGGTTCTAAGATTCTTCTTTTGCTTCTGATCTTTTTAGGAAATGGGTTAGAAATTGAACTTGATATTGAACGTTATTTTTTTCTCAGACATGATTCATGATTGAAATTGTTTTACATAATTTCTGAACTGTGCGCTATTTTTGTTTCAGAGTGTTGCAGCCTATATTGTATAACACTTATTATACTAGAGATTGAGATTGAGATATTGTATAACACTTATTATACTAGAGATTGAGATAGCCCATTTGGTTTAATAACTCTCTTATTTAAAATATATATATATATATATATATATATATATATATATATATATATATATATATATATATTCAACAATTTTCCACCAGCTTTTCAGTTTAATGTTTAGTTTTCCTTTTTCGTCGTTTAACCTTGTCAAATCAACTGAGGTCTGATCAGCCTCAACAAAAATCATAAAATCATTTGAAAAAGATTATTAGTTATCTCTCTTCCTCCTTCAAGATATTTGCTTGATCTTCCCTTGAATTCTACGGCCTGACATATAGCCTAAGGCATCAACAACTATCACATACAAGCAGGCCTACGGAAAAAGCATATTAACTATGGACACTCATTTGGATCCAAAACTAAGGCAAAGAAGCATTGAATCCTCCCATACACTTTGTTGAAGTCAGTTTTGAGAAAAATAAACTTTATGCACTTTCTTTAATGGCTTTTCCACAAACTTGAGTGCCTAGCATTATGGTTTATTTGTGAATCTATTTTTCAATCATTTTTTCTTGAGTTGATATATGGTTATGGGCTGGTAGCATTATTGTTTTTCTTGCGATTGCAAAACCATATTTAGACAATTTATTTTCTCATTTTAAGAAAGTGGATCTTTGTCACATTCAAACCCTTATTCATTGTTCCGGACTCCATAATCCATAACCCATTAGATAGGCATTGGTCTTAGTAAATTCCACCATCCATTTTGTTCTAAAGAAATCATAAAAAACAATCTTCTATAGGGTTTTTCTCCTTTTTTCCGAAAAAGAACTAACCTAAAGTGAAATGAAGTATTGCTATGGTGATATTGGGAAATTTTCCTAAGTTTTGGTTTCTAACAAGATTAGCAGTCTCATCAAGGTCTGTTAAGACACTATGATGGAACTATGAGGATGAGTGTCCAATGTCACTGCAACACTTATCCTTCCATGTTCAATCCTAACTCCTACTCACAAAAGGATTTGAGAGGCTTCCATATCACACAACACAATAACTTTACCTGACGATTAGTAGATAGTGCCTTAACTAGTAGACTATGGTGAAGGGGTAGGAGTTAATAGTTTTAAGGTTGTTGCAATGTGATTAATTTAAAACAAAAAATGGAACAAAACAACAGAAAAATAACATTGAAATCAACATAAGATAAACATTTAAAGCATGAGATAGAATGTGAACATCACTTACCAAAGGCTATGAGATTTATCTTGATAGAAAACCTTGGCTAAGTAGATGGAAAAGAGATGTGGGTTGGATTTAAATGACTACAAACCTGCATCAAATCTTCACTTTCCCCCCTTTAGAATGACACCTTTGAGATGATTTGGAATGAATTCATCAAAGAGGAGACAAGGAAAGAGATGGTTTCAACTAGAGTGGAGGAGATCCAAAATCTAGCCATCATCCATCATCAGGAAGATTAGGAGAGGAGGTAACAAAGGAGGAATCGAGGAGGGGTCAAAAGGGAAAGAAGGAATATGTCATTTCTTCATATTCAAGTTCCATAAGTTGGGCCATTGTGCATCTCAGATCCATGAGAATAACACTAAGTGAAAGTGACAACTACATAATCCATTCATAGTGAGTGTAGAATTTTTTTCCTGAGCGGATGAGAATCCAAGCTTCATTTAGCTTTCTTCATGGTTTCATGCCTTTCCTAACATTGTCTTTGGTGTAGGATGATATCTCAATAGTGGTGCATCCAGATACATGGCCCTAAACAAGAAGGCTTTTAGTAGACTTCAAGAGTAGGAGGTTTTCATACATGGAAAGTTGGGTAATCATGCCACATATCTAGTTACCAAAATGGGATCAATCTATTTTTCCATGCTAACAAGTGACGCTCTTGAACTAGATGATGTCTTGTATGATCTTGGTCTGAGTAATAATCTTCTTTCATTTTCATCCATGGCAAATATTAAGTGTGTCATTGAGTTTGATGATCAACAAGTCATTATTAGATATTGTATAGGTTACAAGAAGGGGTGCAAGAAAATTACATGTATAGAATACTTGTTAATCAAGTGAACCACAATTCCTTAGTGCAAGACAACGACAATCTATACTAGTTACGATGCAAGTGATTGGCTCACCTACAATATTAAGCATCTCCCCTCTTGAAGAACATGGTGCAAGGATTGTTGAAATCCAATATTGAGAAGGCATGGGTAGGTATGGGTTGTGCACTCGACAAGCCTACCAATATTGCTTTCCCAAGAAAAAAACATAGATTAAGAGAGATTGTTGATTTGATTCTTATAGATGTGTGTGGAATTAAATCATGAATTGTTTGACAGGTGACATGTATTATGCTTCTTTCGTTGATGATTCCTCACGTAAATCTTATATTTAATTTACGAAGAATGAGGATGAAGTGTTGGATTTAATTTATGAAGACCGAGGATAAAGTGCTAGATTTAATTTATGAAGACAGAGGATGAAGTGTTCTTTAAGTTTCAAGAGTTCAAGCCATTAGTTGAGAATTAAACAAGCAATCCATTAGCTCAATAACTTAGATGAATTTTGCAGAGAAGTAGGGATCAAGAGGGAGCTCACAGTTCTTTAAAAATCAGAAAGAAAAAGGGTCATAGAGGAGAATAATTGGTCCATCATAGGGATAGCCAAAGCAATGATCCACGACATGGATATTCCCATGTGTCTTTAGGCAAAGGCATGCAATAAGACTATACATTTTGAACATGTGTCTTCATAGGATATTGAAGGACAAGACATTGGATGAAGCCTTTACTAGTGCAAAAACTTAGGTATCACACTTTCATGTATTTAGTTGTCATATTTCTATTCATGTACTTGACGAGAAGAGGATTAAATTTAAACCCTCTAGCATCAAGGTTTTTTTTTTATTATTATTATAGTGAGAGCTCCAAGGATTAACAAATTTGCATCCCATCATAAAGGAAGATAGTGGTAAACAAAGATGTTAAATTTGTGCATCACATTGTAAGTCTCAAGAACCTTGAATGGATATTGAGGGTGAAAATGTTATTGTTTCAAGCATTGATTTGCATATTATAGAAAATAAAATTCATATTGGCAAGTTTTTGATGAAGGAACATAGGCCTCTTTACCTTTTAGTTCAATTAGGAAGTCAAGTTGACTTAACTAGACTTTGTAGAAGGCACAAGAATAGGTAGGAGTGACCAAATCTTGTTTTTGGGTGAGTCTCCCACTAAGAAATTTCCTACATATGTTGCATTGATTTTTTCTAACATTGATGTAGCATTAGATGAAATTTTCTCCAAAAATGGGCCTTATAGGAAAAATCGTGCTTGTTGAGTGGAAAAATCAATAATCAATAGGATTTCAAAGAATTGAGTCAACCACAATAGTCCAGTTGGACATATAAAAGTCAATAATGATTATGTGTTATGTTTATATTTGAGAATATTTAACCATATGTACACCTCACCTAGTTATCATCTAGGGATATGTTCAATATCTTTGAAATACTGAATATGAAATATTTTATATTATTAGTACTATTGTTATTTATTGTATGCCATATATTATCATTTATTTATTATATTTTCATTGTTATTATATATCAATAATAATGTGTGAAAGCTTCTCTTAATGTTTTTCAAGCACAAAAAACAAGATTCTAAAGAATTGCATGTAATCCCTTACCATTTTAAGGTCAGATAGACCAATTATGTCTCAATGGAGGTTAATCATCATCATCATTATATTATATAATAATATTATTGTATCATATAGTTCTTAATTTGTAATATTATATAAGTAAATTATATAATATTTAATTAGTAGTTATAAAATTGCAATATACTTATTGATTTAGTATTATATAATTTTTATAGAATATGTAATTCATATTAATTGGTAGTATGTGTTGACCTTTTCATCTATAATTGATAGTAAAATATCCTCATTAATATGTTTGACACATTCACATTTGTATTATATTATAACAAGATATAATAAGTATATCCTCTAATACATCTACCACATTCACATTTGTATTATAATATAATGAGATATAATAAGTATTGATATTTTTCTATGTATGCATTCATAGTGTTATTTTATTATAGTTATTAATTGGTATTATATTATGACTATATTATATATTTAATATTATTATATCATATTATACATTATACATTTATACAGTGTGATTGGGCCTAATGGTTAAGAACATGCATTTCATCCTAAGAGGTCACAAGTTCAAATCTATAGGGGGGTAGGGTATCTCTACCTTTGTAAATTTTACGAGTCAAATCGTCAGGCGAAGGGTTGTGGCTTGGCCATGACCTTAAAATTAGATTATTATTATTATTATTATTATTATTATTATTATTATTATTATTATGTTTCCACATTAAGATTCTTTCATAGTAGTACTATATTATAATAGTGTAGGCTAAACATTCTACCTTTTGGTTGTTTTTTGATGATTTTTCCCGTTTGAGTTTGCCTGAAATTCGATGAGGAATGGTTGGATCTGCATATATCAATGGATAAATTTGTATAATCGAAGTGCCTGAGGGATTTTTCGGCACGATGAATCCATTTATGCATTCATAAATGCAATTTAAACAACAAAAAATATCGATTTTGTCCATATTTGGCCAAAAAAACAAAAAAGTAGAATGTTTAGCTAATGCCTATTATAATTATTAATTCATATTATATTATATACTATATATTAATATTTTTTGTATTATTATATTATGACTATATTATAAATTATTATTATTATTTAATCTAAAAACACCATGTGTTCTATTATATTCACACAAAAAATATAGTTAGGTTGGGGGGATCTTCCAAAACTGGAAACCAAGTCCACACCCCAACATACTGTCATAATTTTCCATCCAAAGATGAACAATATAGACCTAGATAGAGTTAAGTCTAGAGTTCAAAACCCACCATATTAACCAAAAAACCCTATACTAACCGATCTTTTATGCACATACCCTACCCTAGAAACATGGCTATATTTCACTTGGAGATAAGTAAAGAAAATATTCAGAAACCAAAGAACCACAAACACCTTATCCTGGTGCATATGTCATTGGATGTACCTTTCTAAGCTTGGTGTCCAAGTCTCTTCTAGGATTCTCTAGTCACTTTTTCTCTTCGTCAATGTCAATTGAAAAGCTACCAGAGCCAAGCTGATCGACTTGGCTATTGGTGGCCACCCACCTATTCCAACTGGCTCCTCTTGTTCATTTTTAGTTCATCACGTTCTTCTGTACTTATTTCTAATTGTGGGTTCTACACTTATGGGTTTGTATGAATCCCTACACATCTTCGAGGTGGATATTTGTGGCCTCTCACTAAATCCAACTGGCGTATTTTGTATGTTTTCATGTCATCACATCTTGTTGAACTTCGAGGGTCATTCTGGAGGCCTAAACAATGTTTTTTTTTTTTTTATCGCCACATTCAAAATGTAGACGATGTCACATTTTAATGGAGGAATGTGTAGCCCTCTGAAATACCTTTCCAATGGGATATCACTTTCCTAAAACAAAGGTTGTATGAAAAAGTTACAACCCCGGGAAGTTAAGCTACCAACTTACCCATAAGAGCCCATATGACTTTTGACGTTTCACCTCCTAGGGTTAGGTTTTTCAATGTATAGGGTTTTGGAATTCATGAGTAATATCAAAAATGCCTCTAGAGGATCATTGTAATTAATTCTACTTAGACGGATGTGCGTAACAACCACATCTCTTCTCAAATATATCTACCACCATTCGAGCAAGCGTTTTAGTTCTGCAGTTTTACAACTTCAACCTATTTCATTATTCAATAGAAGATATTGTTCACTAGATATATGTGTTATTCTTCATATGTCTATGTTTATTGTATTCAATTTGTTAATCAGTTTGTTCTGCTCCTAAATCTAGATCAATGTTATCAAAGCCATCTTCTCTTCATTTATATTTCTTCGTGCATATCCTTGAAAATATTTGGGTACAAGAAGTTGGGAATCAAACCAGTCAAGACATTGCAAGATCGGTCACACTGATCCCCAAAAAGACCCATGGGGGATGAAAACAAATATGATGGAGCATGAGATCCTATTAAAATGTTGCTCAAGGAAGCCCTCGCACGACAAAGGAACGAAATGATGGACAAATTCACATAGATCCTTTGTCGACTTCCCATAGGAGAAGCATCTTCATCAAGCGGCCATAAAACCCCCTTCAAGGTACAGGTAAATTTTGATATTCCATTATTTGAAGGACTGATCGATGAGGATGTTGTAGATAAATGGTTGAATCTGCTCGAAGGGTATTTTTTGGTCCACAATTTTTTCGATAGGGAAAATATCACTTTTTCACTCCTCAAGGTCGTTCCCCATGTTAACGGCTGGTGGGATACTTACTCTGAGCAAAGGGCCATAGAGGAATATGAAATGTTTGTGGTGGCCCCTACATGGGATTCCTTTCGAGATTCCATTAAAGAACATTACTACCCTATTGGAAGCTATGAGGACTAGTACACCAGATGGACCACCCTACGTCAAGAAAGGGACTAAACAATACCATATTTCACCAATATTTTCCATACATTGCGCACCAAATTGGGTATCAAAGACTCTAAGCATCATCTGGTTCTCAAATACCGCGGTTATTTACATAGATACAATCAAACAAAAATGGAGTTTATGTACATCACCTCATTGGGCATGACTTATAGATACGTAGTCAAGATCGAGCAGAAGTTTAAGAAGAAAAGGAGAGAGTTTGGATCTCCAAATGCCTCACAGCCGAAGCAGGGAAAAGGCAGCCCCAACCCACACAACAAGGGACCAAGTTGATATGGCCGCCCTCAAGAAAACCAGTCCAAGCCAGAACATAAGAAGGGAAATGAGAAGACAAAGAAGTACACAAGAAAATGGTGTGAGTACCATAAAATCCTTTGGCACAACATCGAAGAATGTCGCTCCAAGTAGTCACTCATGGTTGAACTGAAGAATTCTGATTCAGAGGTCGATTCTGATTCTGAATCAAATACTGAAGGAGGAAAGTGGATAATTGATGTTGAACCTAGTGCCACCATCATTACCAGCAAAGTTTGGCCAAGTGAAGTAAAAGAACTAGAGGAAGGGGAATGCCTCTTTCACTCATAGATGTGGGTAAAGGGGGCTCTACTTCATTTCATTGTCAATAGAGATAGTCAGAAGAACCTGATTTCAGAAGAGGTCATCAAGCGGTCGGACTTTCCAATGACACCACATTCGCATGCCTACACCATTGGTTGGCTTCACTAATGAAGATATCTTCGTTTCATCCAACAATGTCATCTTCCCTATGGCATGAATCCTTTCAAATATGAGGTACTTTGTGATATTTCTCCCCTTGAAGTTTGTGATGTTATTTTAGGACAACCATATTTTTCGAAGCGTCGTGTTGTGTATGAGTCTAGACCCCGCATTGTTATTATTACTTTGGGTAGACAATTGTACATGATACCAGAGGTAGCGTCGCCTACTGCTATTTCTTTAATATCTATTAAGCAATGCAATAAGATCATCTCATAGACCAGGAAGTTCATCTTCTTTGTGATCTGTTCTCACAGTAAATAGAAGGTCATTGCCACATCTGTGGCCTCTACACAGAGCCTTTCTTTGTAGAAAAATAAAGTGGATGAGATCATGGAAGAATACAGAGACATCTTCTCCTTACTTACAGGGGTACTGACACACTGCCAAGTCAAGCATCGAATTGATCTGACCCCCAACACACCTCTACCTAATGGACCATTCTATCATTGCTCATTAATGGAAAATGACGAAATCAAGTGTAAGATCCAATAGCTTCTTCAAAAGGGGCACATCAGACCTAGATCCTCCCCTTGCAGAATCCCAATTGTACTGGTGCAGAAGAAGGACAAGACTTGTTGACTCTGCATTTATTACAGATCCTTGAACAAAACCACAGTCAGGAATCGGTACCCCATTCCTAGGACTGATGACCTTCTTTACCAACTCAAGGGGGGAAAGTTATTCAGCAATATTGACCTAAATTCTAGATACCACCAGGTTCCAATTGAACCAACTGATGTATGGAAGAGAGCCTTCAAATATAAAGAAGGTCTATGTGAATGGATAATCATTCCCTTTGGCTTAACAAATGCACCAACCACTTCCATGAGGTTGATGGATGATGTATTGAGACCCTTCACCAAATCCTTTGTGGTAGTATATTCGGATGACATCCTCATCTTCAGCAGAATGTGGGATGAGCACATGCAACATATTCAACAGGTTTTGAGCACTCTGTGACAACACAAGCTATATGCCAACTTGGAAAAATGCTATTTTGGCATGAACTGGGTCCAATACTTGGGATACATTGGTTATGAGCATGGGGTACATGTTGATCTAGCTAATATCCAAGTCATCTGTGACTGGCCAGCCCCAACCACACTTATCGAGCTTCAAAAATTCTTTGGACTAGCCAACTTCTATAGATGGTTCATGTTGGGATTCTACCATATTGCATGGGCCCTCACACAGATGACCAAGGGCAGTCGTAGGGCCAAGTTTGTGTGTGGGAAGGAACAACAATGATCATTCAATGATCTGAAGCATCTCTTGTGCTAAGCTCGAGTACTCTCCTTGCCCAATCTGCAGCAACCGTTCGAGATTGAGACAAATGCATCTAACCATGTAGTGGGCACAATTCTCACTAAGCAAGGTCATCCGATGGCATACAATAGTGAGACACTCTCAGATACTATCGAGAAGTACCCCACATATGACAAGGAAATGTATTCCATTGTACAATCCTATTGTCCATGGAAACATTACATTCTGGGAAAAGAGACGATCATAACCATTGATCACAAGCCGCTGCAGTTCCTACAGACATAGTGGAAATTGCAGAGTGACCGTCATCATAAGTGGTCCACCTACCTGTAGCAGTTCCATATCAACATCAAGTATATGATAGGTATCCCAAATCATGTCGTTGACTGCCTCAGTCGACCTCCTGTGGATGCACTCACCATTGTGCTCCATTCCTGTGGACATGAAGCATATGAGTGGCCCCAACTTTATCAACAAGATATGGACTTCTCTAGCACCTATCAACTCTTGGGTAGAAGCGTGACTGTCATTGATTTGCACATTCAAGACAGACTCTTATGCCACCTGGGCCATCTCTTTGTTCCTACAAGCGAGTGTGAAAAGTTGATTTTGGAATCTCACTACAATCGAATGACATGACATTTTGTCATGGAGAAAATCGTGGTCATTCTTCAAAAACATTTTTATTGGCCAAAACTTCGACAGGACATGAGCAAGTATATCATATCTTGCACTTCCTGTGTCATTTCCAAGCCATGCATCAAGAAGCAAGGTTTATATGCCCCTCTTCCTACTATAGATAAGCCTTGGGAATCCATCTCAATGGATTACATGTCTATCCTTCCATCCACCAAACAAGGAAATGACTACGTATCCGTGGTTGTTGTTTTGTTTTCGAAGATGGCCATCCTTAAATCCTGCAAGAAGAATACCATAGCGTCATATATTGCCAATATCATCTTCGAATGAGTGTGGGTCCACTTTGGGATACCATAGACCATCATCTCCAACCAGGACAAAAGGTTCCTCAATACATTTTGGTCGAGTCGATGGTCACTATTGGATGACAAGCTCACAACATTCACTACTCCCCACCCCCAAACAAACATCCAAAAATAGGTCAAAAATCGGATGATTGTTCACATCTTGTGCATGTACAATTCTAAGAATCCACATACATGGGATGAGAGTCTCCCCTATGTTCAGTACAGTTATAACAGGGCTCTCCATAGCTCCATCGACGATATCCCATTTCAGGTGGGTCTGGGATTCCAACCATTGGGACCCATTGATGTTGCACTTCCTCTTGCCACCACCCAAACAGACTCTTCCAATGATCATTCTGTGATTGACAAAGCCACTAGATTCATTGAGCGGATTTAGCATATCCGCCAACAGGTCCAGGATATTTTGCAGAAATCCAATGCTAAGTACAAGAAAATCCATGATCAACACAGGGTACCACACTAGTTTCAGGTTGGAAACAAATTATGGTTACATTTGTAGAAGGAGCATCTCGCAGGGTCCCATCGGAAGCTCCGCCCACTTCTCTATTGGCCTTACACTATCACCAAGGTTGTGGGTAGCAATGATTTTGAGCTCAACACTCCACCCTTCCTTGGCCTGCACACAGTGTTCAATGTGGACCTCCTTCAACCATATTTTCCACCATTATTCGACACCTCAGATATCACAGAACAACTGACACCCAAAGAGATCAACCCCAACTGAATGGAAAAATCATCCACTGATCAGATAGTGGACACACACGTCAAATACACTCATCAACAGAGGATCCGACTTTATCGGGTTGTCAAGGAAAGGCAACTCCTACACCAAGGAAAGTGGCTCACTCGGGGGAAAATCCAACAGAAGTTTCCTCACATGATGGGGGAAGTCAACGCAATGGATACCATTTCTTACTAAGGGGGGAGGATTGATTTGGTTGGCTATTGGTGGCCACCCACCTATTCCAACTGGATCCTCTTATCAGTTTTCAGTTCAACACATTCTTCTATACTTCTTTTTTAATTGTGGGTTCTACACTTATGAGGTTGTCTGAATCCCTACAAATCTTCTAGGTGGATATTGATGTCCTCTCACCTAATCCAACTAAATTACTTTGTATGCTTTCATGTCAATGGATCTTGTTGTACTTCCAGGGCTGCTTTAGAGGCCTAAACAATGTTTTTTTGTCTTGCCATAGTCAAAATGTAGACAAAGTCAAATATTGATGGAGGAATGTGTGTTTCTCTAAATTAACTTTCCAATGGGCTATCACATGCCTAAAATGGATATCGTATGCAAAAGTTATGACCCCGAGAACTTGAGGTACCAACTTACCCATAGTGGTCCACATGAATTTTGACGTTACACCTCCTAGGGTTAGATTTTTGGATGTCTAGGGTTTTGGAATTCATGAGTAATATCAAAACTACATTTAGAGCCTCATTCTAATTCATTCTTCTTTGATGGATGTGCATAGCAGCCACATCCCTTCTTAGAGATAACTACCACCATTCAAGCAAGTGTTTTAGTTCTGCAGTTTTATAGTTTCATCCTATTTCATTATTCAATAGAAGATAATGTCAAATGGATATTTGGGTTATTATTCATATCTTTGTGTTTATTGTATTCATTTTGTTAATCAGTTCACTTCTCTCCTAAATATGGATCACAAACATGCTTGGAGAGACCTATTTTATGGCTGCTTACTAGGTTCTAAAGAAGTCGATGACACCCTGAACCTAATGCCAAAATAGGATTTGCAAAACAACTCAAAGCTTCCCTCTAAAATGTGAATTGTGTGGAGGACATCTTCTTGGTCACTCTTTCTCTTTTGCATCACTTGGCCCACCATGGAACTAACAATCCATTAGGTTTCTCAAATTCTTAAATAATTTGTGCCCCTAGTCCTAGAGGTGAAAGGATCATCTACCCAGTATTCCAATTCTTCCAGGACCTGTTTGGATGAGAATTCCCCTCTCTTCTCACATACCCATCCTTTGACTTCTTTTGCTACTCTCTTCTCATCCTTTGACCATAGTTCAACAAATAGATATACGACAGCCCGAGATTCTCTTTATTCCTACATATGGGTGGCGAGATATATACAAGTGGAGGCTTACGTTTCATGTTGTTCACCCATCAAATTTTCCCTTTTCTACTCCCAAGTTGAGCCATTAGAAAAAATAACTAAACAGATACAAATCCCCCCCCCC
>ML785015.1:203652-239262 GCA_009831015.1 Picea engelmannii
TTTTCCTTAAAGCAATAAGAATGTAAATAAAATTTGAATAGGTAGTAGGATTTAACAATTTGACATCTTTGATCAATAGAAAACCTTTTGTTTCAGGTATGAAAAAGGGTAGACAAATAGCTAACCTCATTCTCAAAAACATATTTCCAGTGAAGTTTACATAGATCAGACATAACTAAAACTCTTAAGCAATGACATGTGTCACTAAGAGATGAACAAACTAAAGATTTGGAATCACTCAAGAAAATTGCTTGGCAGTGCAAACTCCCCTGAAGAATAGCTAAATGATTTGTTTGAACATGATCACAACAAGACCTTTCAAAAGGACATATCCATAATAAATTATTTACCATTTCCAACTTAAGCTAGGAAGGGAAAACACCATTAGAGATACCACTCTTAGCTAGTCGAGCCTTAGAGGGAAGGGCCTAGTAAATTACTAGCCAAAACAACACCCGGAGCTTGTAAGACACCCACACTAACCATACATTGTATAATTGTTTAATCCATGGAACCTCAACATCAAATTACTCCCACATAGCATTAAGAATTGGACCAAACTGATGACACTAATGCACAATTGAGTACAACTTATGATATTCATACTGAACCAAGCATCGTCCATAACTCCACTCCCAATCATACTAAATGGGTTATGGAATGTCAATATTCATTCTACACAACTCCTCTCATTAGATGAGAACAACTATCTTCCATCCATCCTTAATTGTTGTGCCTATTCTTCCATTGGTATTCCATATGGTTGTATTAATGTTGTTTTTCTTACCAAATCCATCCTAAATATTGACACATCCTGCTACTTTATCTTAATTTCCAGTTGTTGTTGCCATTTATGGCCCAACTGTAGATTTATAACTTGTCATTTCTTTTAATCGTCAGTGTTGTCTTGTTTCTCTTTTAAATGGTCTTGTCTACGCTAGACTGTGTGGACTACTATTCCATCACTCTTCATCTGATACAATCTTAGTACCCAATCCACTACACCCCTCTTCCACATGGACAAAGATCCACATTGGAATCCTCTCAGTGCCATTGCTCCAACCTGCCTCATTAATTTTTACCTTGATCATTTCCTTCGTCATGCACAACTTACTGACCTCATTACTAGCCTTCTTGGTCGTTCTCTTAAAAGTTCAGCCCTAGAGGCTCTAGAAATGATTGATGTTATGTGCTTCTGTGATTTCTTGTGCATGCGAGGTTTACTTGCTTTATACCTTACTACCAAGCCTTCCTTCTTTCGTTTTCTATGCTCCTTTTTGTCTTTTTTAATCCTGTAATGTGTATGCAGAGTTTAGGTTATTTTTGTTCATCTCTTCCAGTGTCATTGTCCCATTCATTGAGATTATGTTCTTAACAGTTGCACCACGTATGAAATTCTAATCAGTAATTGTGTTCATTTGGTGCATTCTTTCCTAATTGTTCGTAATGCCATAGCTCTCTGCAACCTTTTTTTGTTACCACCTTCGCTCTGAGTGGGTGATCTTTTATCATTCTCATATCTCAATGGTTGTTGGCCCCTCTAGTGAATTTCCTCCCTTTATGCTAGGTGTTAGTTGTAGTCGTGGCCTTCACACGTTAGTCCGCAATCTTACGTGTTGTACTCCTCGTATAGGTTGTTATATTGGTCGATCATTTGACATGTTGTGGTGCGATTCTTCTAGGTGTGTGAATATTGTTGCGCACCCTTATTGATAATGAACCACTGTAACTCTGGTTCGGCCACACCCTGGGTAGTACATCTATTGTTTGTTAACCATATCAGTCGTCCTTAGCTCCTTCGCCATACGAGGTTGGTATGTGGCCATTTAAGGTATGTCAGTTCCATTGATTTTTGACACTAAGTTTCAATTTCTGGCGATGTGCCTTCTGCTTACTTGGTTATACTGGGTCATGATGATATTTCTCCACTCTTTTTTTTTTTGTTGTTGCACGGTTTATCCTGCCTTGCTCAAATATTATATTTCTTCTTTCCTTTTCCCTCGTTATGTCTCCTTTTTGTGTGGGCCTACGTTATCAACTGGAATTTTCCTCTCATGCGCCATCATGAGGCTTGTCCTTATCCATAAATAACTATTGTTTCCTTATTTTTCATTTTTGATAGCTCTCACACTGCATGGCATGGTGTTATTACTACCGCTTGTTTGACCATACTTGTGTCGGGTTTCCCTTATTGGCACAATTTCCCCTCTCTGCGCAGTTTCCATTTTCAACTCGTCTGCACGACTATTGACCTACCTTGTCTTGATTGGTTCTTTATAGGGTTTTGATTCCATATCTAGGACTTTTACTCTTTGTTGTCCTTCTATTTCTTGTACTTAAACATTGTAGGGATATTCGTTATCCTAATCATCTTCGGTCACATTATACCATTCAAATAATTTATGGATTTTAATAGGAGCATTATGTGCATTGCATGTCGATATTGCTTATGTTTGTTCTTCTTCATTTCCTATTGATCTTAAATCCATTTGTTCTTATTGGTTGAATAGTTAGGAAATTCACCAAAAAATAACTCATGTAATTTTGTATACACATACCTTTATAGCCAGTGCGTGTTCTTTAAGAATGGATTTATATTCTCCTTCTGAGTAAATTCTTGTTTTTTTTGTTCCATCCATTTGGTGATTTCTTTCCTCATTGGCCTCCAAAACATTCCCTCACTTCCAGCTTCCTGGTCCCGACAATGGAACCATTTGTTGGTGTGCACACATAAATAGGTTAAAGACCCTATGTTCAAGGTAAGTCGTAAAAAAAAAACCTACAGATACTGGCCCTTTTAGCATCACCTGCGAGCAGGAGAAATCTCACCCGAGGTATCTTTATGGGGATTGCAGAAACCAAGATTATACAATGGTGAAGGAATGAAGGAAGACAGGCTCTGTCATATCTAGCAGGCCTTTTCATGCACTATATTCTTTTTACTTTGTCCTCATTACTTGATTCTTTATGTGTATCAGGTTAGATACTTATCAATTAACAATTAAACATACATTTAATGTTACTGCGCATGAATCTTTCCACATTATCATTAAATATAACCATTCATCATAGGAAAAGTGAAGATCAACATCAGACAGACCTGAACTAGCCTAATGAAAACATGAATAACTATTTCACAACATAACTCGACACAAGATTGTCATGGTTCACCCCCTCCTAGGCTACGTCCACAAAGATTTGCTTCTTCATTATAGTGAAGGTATTCGGGTTCGCACTGTGCTACAATAGTTGTTCAATATAGCTTCCATTCATTCCATTCATGGATTCTTACACAAAGTGTCATACAATCACAAAAATTACTCTCAGTTTTCCATTGTCACGAATTTTGCTTCAACCTTTGATCTTCTCCTATGATCTTGGAATCTCTTTGGATCTCTCTCAATATTCGAATATCTCTTCAATTATCAACTTTTCTTCCCTTTTTCCTTGGGTTTTCTTTCCAGCTCAAAATGAGTTGTATCCCACTCCTGCTCCACTAGTGAAAACTCATTCTGGGTTGGATACAACTCATGCTCAACTGGTTTTACTATATTTTACGGGATCTTGTACCTTCCTGTCTCCCCTCTTCCTCTCTTTCTTCTCTCTTCCTTCTTTTTCTTCTTGATCCTGCACCTTTTCTTTGCGCTCCGTTTCTTCTCTCTATTCTCTATTCGACATACCTTCCCAACAAACCCCTCCATACATGTCCCACAAATATGACTACAATATCTTCTCTATCTTTTGAAAGTGAGCTTTGTTGGGCAACTAGCAAAAAATATAATATATGTGGGAGGCTTGGAGTAGCCTCCCTACCATAATCAAATTCCTAGCAAATGGGAGGTCTTTATAATGCTAGAAGGGATGCTTGCATTGTAAACATTACATACACCAATTCTACATGGAAACTAGGGAAAGTCCCATGCCAAATAGAATGCCAATGTAACTCATTATAAGTGTTAGATGTACAAAATTCCATGCTAGGGGAATCCAAACTTGGGGATCGTCAAGACCCACCAACCAACAATTGGTTTTGTGATCACCAACAATTTCCCTAGTGGCCTTGCAAAAAAAACAAAAAATATCTAACGCCATCCACTAATTCCTAATCAAAACAAAGAGAAAGAAGTGAGTTGTCTACAAAATGATTGTCTATCTTTTTTGAAACATCAGAAAAAGAAACACCCCTTTATCATCCCTCCATGTGAATAGCTTCTAACAAGTAGCCAAATAAATTAGCTATCATTACATAAAGATATGACACCAAAGGACACACCTATTGAATAAATTAATGAAGAAAAATATGAGGAGACAAGAGATTATTTACCCAAAACATGTTTTGTCAACACATAAAGATATGAAATCAAGGTGACAACACATAAAGATATGACACCAAGGAATACAACTAAGCCCATGTAACTTAGTACCTATAGTTTTTCTTGACTTCCAAGGTTGGGTAGCTTGACTTTCCTTACTGGAACTTTGATCACTCTACACAGTGCTATCGCTTGAACTAATCCTGCAGTCTGTGTTACTTTTGTCGGACCTATTTTTCCTGCGCCTAGTCCTTACACCGATGTTAATTGCATTAATTCTAGTATCTTCTATATTACCCCTAGTTGTTCTTGTATGACTTCATATTTCTTGGTCCATTCCTCGACTACCTCTTCCTCTACCCTATGTTATATCCTACTTCTTTTGGCATACATTATTTTCCGAAGTGCTACTAGTTAATCCTATATCTCCTTATGGTGTTCCTCTTGCCTCTTAGTTTCTTTATCCTAGATTTATTTTGCAGTATCATCCATTTTTTGGCCAATTCTTTCCATGTCTCCTTTAGTCATTATGTAGAAAGAAGGTGGTGGTCTTTGTGCCTTAGTTTTATTGTGTGCTCTCCCTTTTTGTGTTTCTCTTGTGTCCTTCATTTTCATGCTTTTTTGGGGGGTTGTTGATGTGTCATGTATAACCCTTTTTCCTATCGATTGATATTTTCCTTGTGTATTCCCTAGCTCTTTGGAATTGTTGTCTCATTCCTCCTCTTCGTCTAATGGGTCTTCTCTATATGTTGTGTTCGTTCACCCCTCCCCTGGGACATGGGTGCCCTTGCTCATATCCTTGTATCAGTCTGTAAGTTTGAGGCCCACTTCCATTGTTGTCACCCTATAGCTCATTTGCGTCCATTGTTGTGTTGGTTCCTTCATAGTTTGTAGATACATGTGGTGCATGTCGGCCCTAAACTGCGCGAGGCCTTGGTATGCTACTACTATTTCTGGTAGAATGTGCAATGTGTGTGTCACTATCTGTGTGATATAGTCTAAGTATGTAAAGAAAATTATGTTTGTCTTGATTTGTCTCCTCTTCAATGTTGTGTGCCATAACTTGGTATACCTTTCAGCTAAGGTGTGATTACTTGATGTGCATATGGACTGGTAATATGTTGGTTCTTTCCATCCAACTAGCATGACCAGTTTTGACAACCACACATAATTGAATTCGGTGCCCTTTTCATGTGCCTCTATGCAATCTTCTAAAAACTCATTCCTGAGAAAACTTTCCCAGTTCATCTAGATTCCTTCTACGCATTTCTCCACTAATACAATTACTGTGGCTAGTATTTCGTCTATGTGACATTTATGCAGTGGCTTTCATGCCAATACCTGAGTTGCAAACTATACCTTTTTATTCTTGATATGTTAGAAATCCAATCCCCTCCTTCCTCGTACTATGATGAATTTTTCTTTCATTGCCTCTAATAGTCTTCATTATCATGCCTTGGTGAAAAGTGCACCTAGATCTTCGCTAGTTTGGGGTAGTCCTGTAATTTTCGAAATCAACGCAGTGGTAGTTTATACTGCATTTTCTAGCCAGAATTTACCGTCATGAACACACCCAAGCACCATTTTCATACATGCGTTGAATTTTGTACTTCTCCAAAAATCTCAGATGTCTATCATGTTTGGTATCCCTACCCTATGGAGCCCTGATGCCCATTCTTGTGGCTCAGGCATGATTGTTAACATTTCTTGGACTATTTTGGCACAGAGGTATTGTTCCCTTACAAACTATGGGAATTTATGTGCATTTGTAATTTCATTATCCATATACTTTAGTTTGGTGATTTCCCCCAGTATCGCTTCATCCCTACTCATGCCCTTTGATATTGGTGCCTCTAGCAGTGGATAGTTCACATTGGCTTGAAGTTGGACCTGTGGTGCATCAATCGTCCATGATGTTCTGTAATCTTGGTGAAATTTTGCCCGTGGTTCTAGAGTCGGGACTCTAACCACTTCTTTGACCTCTTGTATTTCCATTGGTTTCTTTGCTTGTTTCCTTGTTTCTAATGACAACCCTCCCAATTTCAGTGGTGTCATTTCTTATCCATGACCATTTCTGAGCTTTGTGCGGTCCCTCCTTATGGTCACCTATTGTTCGACTCTGTTTATCTGAGCTATTTTCACCTCTTCATTCTGGGTTGCTTCTATGTCTTCTCTTTCTTGCATGCAACAAAAGTGACCCTTCCTTGACTTAATATTTTTCCTAATGCTCTCGTGCCAACTGGGCGCGTCTCATCCATCCTTAATTGTTGTGCCTAGTCTGCCATTGGTATTCCATACGGTTGTATCAATGTTGTTTTTCTTACCAAATCCATCCTAAAATACTAGCATGTCCTGCTAGTTTATCTTAATTTCTAGTTGTTGTTTTCATTTATGGCCCAACTGTATCTTTATAACTTGTCATTACTTTTAGTCATCGGTGTTTTCCTATTTCTGTTTTTAATGGCCTTGTCTGCACTAGACTGTGTGGACTACTATTCCGTCACTCTTCCTCTGAGATAATATTAGTACCCAATCCACTGTGCCCCTCTTCCACATGGACAAAGATCCACTTTGGCATCCTTTGGGTGCCCCTGCTCCAATCTACCTCGTTAATTTTCACCTAGATCCTTTCCTTCATCATGCACAACTTCTTGACCTCATTACTAGCCTTTGTGGTCCTTTTCTTAAAATTGCAGCCCCGAAGGCTCTAGAAGCGATTGATGTTATGTGCTTCTATGCTTTCTTGTGCATGTGAGGTTTACTAGATTTATACCTTACTACTGAGACTTCCTTCTTTCATTTTCTATGCTCCTTTTTGTCTGTTGTAATCTTGTAACGTGTATGCAGAGATTAAGTTATTTTTGTTCATCTCCACCAGCGTCGTTGTCCCATTCATTGAGATTATGTTCTTGATATTTGCACCATGTATGAACTTCCAAACAATAATTGTGTTCGCTTGGTGCATGCTTTCATAATTGTTCATAATTCCATAGCTCTCTGCAACCTTTTTTTGTTACCTCCTTCACTCTGAGTGGGTGATCTCTAATTGATCTATGATTGTTCTCATATCTCAATGGTTGTTGGCCCCTCTAGTGAATTTCCCACCTTTTTGCTAGGTGCTAGTTGTAGTCGTTGCCTTCATATGCTAGTTCGCAATCTTATCGTGTTGCACTCCTCGTACAGGTTGTTATGTTGGTCAATCGTTTGACATGTTGTGGTGCGATTCTTCTAGGTATGTGAATATTTTTGTGCACCCTTATTGATAATGAACCACCGTAATAGTGTTTCGGCCATGCCCTAGGTAGTACCTGTATTGTTTGTTAACCATATCGGTCGTCCTTAGCTCCTTTGTCATACAGGGTTGGTATGTGGCCATTTAAGGTATGTCAGTTCCATTGAATTTTCACACAAAGTTTCCATTTATGGCGATGTGCCTTCTGCTTACTTGGTTATACTGGGACATGATGATATTTCTCCCCTCTTTTTTTTTGTTGTGCGGTTCGTCCTGCCTTGCTCAAATATTATATTTATTCTTTCCTTTTTCCTCATTATGTCTACTTGTTGTGTGGGCCTACGTTATCCGCTGGACTTTTCCTCTCGTGCGCCATCATGGGTATTTTCCTTATCCATCAGTAACGGTCATTTCCTTCTTTTTCATTTTTTATGGCTCTCACGCTGCATGTCATGGTGTTATTACTACCGCTTGTTTGACTATACTTGTGTCGGGCTTCCCTTATTGGCACACTTTCACTTCTTTGCGCAATTTCCATTATCAATTCATCTGTCCGACTGTTGACCTTCCTTGTCTTGATTGGTTGTTTATAGGGTTTTGATTCCATCTCTGGTCCTTCTATTGTTCTCTCTCCTTCTGTTTCATGTACTTGAACATTATGGGGATCTTCGTCATCCTGATCCTCTTCGGTCACATTATAGCATTCAAGTAATTTATGGACTATCATAGAAGCATTATGTGCATTGCATATCGATATTACTTATGTTTGTTCTTCTTTATTTCTTATCGATCTTAACTCCATTTGTTCTTCTTCGTTGAATAGTTAGTAAATTCACCGAAAAATACCTCATGTAAGTTTGTATACACATACCTTTGTAGCCAGTGCATGTTTTTTAAGTATGGATTTATATTCTCCTTCTGAGCAAATTCTTGTTCTTTTTGCTCCATCCATTTGGTGATTTCTTTCCTCGTTGGCCTCCAAAAAATTCCCTCACTTCCAGCTTCCTGGTCCTGACAATGGAACCATTTGTTGGTGCACACACATCAATAGGTTAAAGACCCTTTGTTCAAGGTAAGTTGTCCAACAAAACCCTATAGATATCGGCCCTTTCAGCATCACTTGCCTGAAGGAGAAGTCTCACCCGAGGTATCTTTATGGGGACTACAGAAACCAAGATTCTGCAATGGTGAAGGAACAAAGGAAGACATGCTTTGTCATATCTAGCAGGCCCTATCATGCACTATATTCTAGTTACGCTATCCTCATTACTTGATTCTTTATGCGTATCAGGTTAGATTCTTATCAATTAACAGTTAAATATACATTTATTGTTACCGCTCATGAATCTTTCCACATTATCATTAAAGATAACCATTCATCATAGGAAAAATGAAGATCAACATCACAAAGACATAAATTAGCCTATTGGAAACATGAATAACTATTTCGCAACATAACTCGACACAAGATTAATGTGGTTCACCCCCTCCTGGGCTACGTCCACAAAGATTTTCTTCTTTATTATAGTGAAGGTATTCAGGTGCGCTCTGTGCTACAATATATGTTCAATATAACTTCCATTGGTTGCATTCATGGATTGTTACACAAAGTATCCTACAATCACAACAATTACTCTCACTTTTCCATTGTCACAGCTTTCGCTTTGACCTCTGACCTTCCCCTCTGCTATTGGAATCTCTCTGTATCTCTTTCAATCTTCGAATCTCTCTTCACTTCTCAACTTTTCTTCCCTTTTCCTTGGGTTTTCCTTCCAACTCAGAACGATTTGTCTCCCACTCTTGCTTCGCTGGTGACAACTCATTCTAGGTTGGATACAACTCATACTCGACTGGTTTTTCCAGGATTTTACGGGATCTTGTTCCTTCTTGTCTCCCCTCTTCCTCTCTTTCTTCTTGTTCTTCTTGATCATGCACCTTTTCTCCGCGCTTTGTTTCTTCTCTTTGTTCTCTATTCGACATGCCTTCCCAACAAACCCCTCCATACATGTCCCACAAATATGACTACAAGATCTTCTCTATCTTGTGAATGTGAGCTTTGTTGGGTAACTAGAAGAAAATATAATATATGTGGGAGGCATGGAGTAGCCTCCCCACCATAATCAAATTCCTAGCAAATGGGAGGTCTTTATAATGCTAGAAGAGATGCTTGCATTGTAAACATTACATACACCAATTATACATGGAAACTAGAGAAAGGTCCATGCCAAATAAAATGCATTATAAGTTTTGGATGTACAAAATTCCATGCCAGGGGAATCCAACCTTGGGGATCATCAAGACCCACCAACTAACAATTGGTTTTGTGATCACTAGTAATTTCCCTAGAGGCCTTGCAAAAAACAAAACAAAAAATATATAACGCCATCCATTGATTCCTAATCGAAACAAAGAGAAAGAAGTGAATCGTCTACAAAATGGTCGTTTATCTTTTTTGAAATATCATAAAAAGAAACGCCCCTTTACTATCCCTCCATGTGAATAGCTTCTAACAAGTAGCCGAAGAAATCAGCTATCATTACCTAAAGATATAGCACCAAAGGACACACCCATTGAATAAATTAATGAAGAAGAATAAGAGGAGACAAGGGATTATTTACCAAGGCATGTCCTCTCAACACATAAAGATATGACATCAAGGTGACAACACATAAAGATATAACACCAAGGGATACACCTACTAAATAGGAAGAAGAAAATGGAGAGACGAGGAGTTATTCAACCACACAAAGGTGGAGGCATAAGGAAAGAGAGTGTTTACCATCTTTACACACCTTGAACCAAATCCAAGATAGGTCAACATCTCACTAATAAAGGATCAACCAATATGATCATAAACTTTTTCAAAGTCAATCTTTAAGAAAGGTCAATAATAAAGGATCAATCAATATGTTTGTTAGTTTCTCTAACGCACTCCATTGCTTCCTATGCAGAGATCATTGTATCCATAATGAGATTTTAGCTTTCTCTTTATTGACGAATTTTTATTACCTTTGGAAGGTGTGATATTATGGTTATTTTATGGGTGTTTTGTTTTGTTTGGATGTGTTTCCCTTTTAGTATTAGTAAATTTTTGTGCAGTATTTGATTTTTTAAGTGTGGAGTTTGGACTATGAATGCGTTTTCTTCGTGAAGAAAATCATGTAAAATTGGCAATCAACTAAGTTAAGAAGCTTTCCATTGCAGGTCTCTTTGACCCGACTGTCAATACAGACTTTCTGAGCAAAGAAATTGTTAAATGTATTGACCTCGCAAAGGATGGTCTCCATGGAGTTCTTTTGGTACTTTCCGTTAAAAATCGATTTACTACAGAAGAAACAGCTACTTTAGAGACCTTGCAAACGTTGTTTGGTGAGAAAATTCTGAATTACATCGTGGTTGCCTTTACTGGCGGTGATGAGTTGGAAGAAACTGAACAGACATTAGAAGAATACTTGCGTCAAAGCTCACCTGCGCTTCAGGTTAGTTTTTCACTTTTCTTACACAAATTTTCTCTCTGAAATTTTCATGAAAAGGGATTTATCTCCTAAAATAGTTTTCTTGCAGCAACTTTCTGGGCTCTTCCGTTTCTATGGTTTTCTAGTTATGCAGATGAGTCTTTTTATTTTCTCCTTTTTCTTTGGGATTTATGCCTTTTGGGTTCACCTATTATAGATTCTACCTATAGAGAGCTTTTGTGTCTTCTAATTCTATAGATTCTTATTTTGTGATGAATTCAAATAGAGAAATTTGATGTATGAGTTCTTCAACTTTATTGTTGCAATGTTCCCTTGTCTAGTTGTTGGAAATTGGATTGAGTGAGCAAAGCGTTCTCAATAAATTGGAATCTCGTTCTATGTTTTCAATTTTCCCTAACATTAAAGATATGATGTATTAGCTACTAAAATASCTATTTAAACTTTATATATGTAAACCTATGTTGATGCCCGCAGAATCTTGTACGCCAGTGCAATGATAGAAAGGTCCTTTTTGATAATAGAACCAAATCASCAACAGTGAAGGAAAAACARAGAAGTGAATTGCTGAAGCAAGTAGACATTGTAATTGCTCAAAATGGAGGCCGTCCTTTTACTAATGAGTTGTTCCGTGAAGCTCAGGTATGTGTGCACATTTCAGAACGCAAAGATAGTGAAAATGAGGCACATTTTCTCATTTTGTTTTATTTCTGCAGGAAAGTTCAAGGAGGCACAAGGATATCGWTATCGACTCAGGTGGATATTCGAACGAACAAATGSAGATTCTAATGGAAAAGATGGAAAAAGCACATGCCGAACAACTTAAGAAATCAACGGAAATGGTAATCATTTTATTCTCTAATTCGAAATGCTCTAATTCGTTTTATAATTTGATAATTTGACAAGGCCCTCTCGGCCTTGACACACATGTTAGAGTTTGGAATTGTGTTTCTGGCCATATTTTTCATTGA
This sequence comes from Picea engelmannii, assembly GCA_009831015.1. NCBI lineage: Eukaryota > Viridiplantae > Streptophyta > Pinopsida > Pinales > Pinaceae > Picea > Picea engelmannii. Next base: position 215,642 of record ML785015.1, read on the forward strand.
CATACTGTGTTTTATCAGGTAGAAGAGAAATTGCGTATAGCTATAAAAACGTTTGAAGAGAGGTTGGCAGCCGAGCATTCTACACGGCGACAGGTTGAGCGGTCCCTTTCTCGGATTCTGCCCAGAGAGTGTCAGGGGCCACTGCGTCGTATTTTCGACGGCTGTCCGATTTTGTAACTGTGAATAATTTTGTTTGGAAAACCAAAGTCTTTTGGTTCGAAAACTTATATTATCTAAAAGCTTGTGTCTATTATATATTATCCAAAGGCTTTCGATGTCTTGTAGGTATCTATTTTGAGTATGTGTGATCTAGTTTTGAATTATATGATCGTGATTTACTAGTTGAATTTCTCTCCACCTTTAACCTTTACCATCTTTGTTATACTCGAACTTAACATAAAAAGTTAAATATGATTAAAATATGGATGTAATGGATTATTTGAGAATACTAATCTTAATCTTACGCTGTTTTTTCTTTTCTTTCTAGGATATTGTTCACAATAATTGTCAATTGTTTAAAGTACATTTTATGATGATGATGATTAACTTCTATCGAGAGACTAATTGGTGTATTAGACCTTAAGATGGTAAGTGATTACTTCAAACAAGATACCTATAGTTTTGATGACTTAGGAGGTTAGGAAGGTAGGCAATGTGGAACATATTTTTAAATTTCCATCTAATATAACTATAAGTAGGGAAATCCAAATGTAATTTCCTTTTATCAAACAATTTAAAACCTCTATACATATAACTTTTTGGTGTTTACATTTTTGCAATTTATATAGTGTAGAATCATAAATATGTGATTTAGTAATGATTTGGAAACATCATTACTAAATGATGGTTTTATAATTATTATTCTTAGTCAATTTTTTCCCTTGGAGTAGATTGGAATCTCACCACAAATTAGAGCTTGAAGCTTACAACTACTAATATACTACAATTTTAGTTTAGATGACAATTTTATTTTAGATGCACTTTTATGCTAGAGCATTAAATGTGGTAACTTAATGCTAGAACATTAAGTTAATGCTAGAACATTTCAAGAGTTACCTTGTGTTTTTCTTCAAGGATAGCTATTCAATTCTTTTTAAACCATTGCATGTATGTATTTCTAAGAAGGAAAACAATTCTCGTAGAGAGTCATGTTTACGATCTCACACTCATGTCTTTTGTTTTAGTTGTTGAATTTGCATTGCAATACCATGGATTGTTTGTAGAATATGAAATATTGTGAAAGATATATCATTGAGTATTCAAGTTATTATAGTTATTGTTTTGATTTGAATTTTTTTTAGATTAGTCTTTGATGTTAACTGATCAATTTCTTTCTGGTATACCTCAGTCCTAACTACAATATTTACAGTATGCTTCGTAGTCTCTAGGCTTAAGATCTAATAAGAAATGATGATGGATAATTTGTAAAACACCAAATTTTCTTTGAGATCAAAATTTGTCCTCTACAATTCCCTTTATATCTACTTATACCAAATACTTTGAGGAGTGAAGTGCCTCTCATCTTTACATTGACAACTTTGCACTTTTTATTGTGCTTCTAAAATGAGCTTTACTATGCAAATTCAAAGTTAAATACATAAATTATATACTTAAAATATTACAGAGAGGATCTTACGAGGGACATTTCATGGACATTTCATTTTTGCTTAAAAAAATTATAGTGTTCACTAAATCAAGTGGAAATTACATGTGTCGAATATTAAGGCATATATTACCTCTAGAATCCATAACTACCCAGAATAAATCCACACATAATTATACATATTGTTACCAAAAAACAAATTCAAGATTGTCCAAAAACTTTCATACTAGATTCTTAGGATTATTGATTGAGGTTTCTTTGTCTACTTGTCTTATTGGGCTCTTTATACCTATCATATAACATGAAATAATTCTAAAAAATTAATGCTATGAGTTCCTTTATCCTTTTTGGACCAAATAATGTCCCTTCTTCATATATAATAATCCTAGATAATGGAAAAGGTTTTGATAAATTTCACACTTCCTTAATTTACATACAACTTGTATTCTCTAAACATCTTTAACACAAGCACCAAGTGATTCTCGTGCTCATCTTCTAGAAACATGTCCTTGAAGTCCTATAACAATGGGAAGTCTTCAAGCTAGAGAACTTCATTATTGGGGTTTAACACACAATGCAACCAATTGAAAACACTTTTTGAAGAAATTATTCAACAGCGTAAATGCTATCTACCATATAAGCCTAGGAATGTATTGAATAGTTCTCGCATTCCCTTCATCATTGTTCCAATCAGAATCTTTTCTATATTAATAGAATTTGACTCTATGCTCCAATCAATCCAGGGTTATTAATACATCATATCCAAGGGACAACCAAGTCATTATTTCACTTATGTACCTATTCATGCCAATGGCTAACAAGTCTAACCACAACTTACTATGCTCGACTCACTTGACATTGCAATTTTCAATTAATTTAGGGGCAACATAACTATGACTAAATATAAATATATTGACTCTAAAGCTTACTTGGAATCTCTAGCATGGCACATGAATCATCTACCTGACCATCTTTAAGAGTTGCATAAATCTTAGTCCCACTAGAAATATTGCATAAAATATATGATTCTCACACATTGATAATACCTTTAACATTTCCCTTTCTTCACAACTAATATCTAGAATAATGACTCTCCACAAAGAACATTATGTTGAGGAGGATGTATTCCCAATACTCAATAATAGCGATTAAACTCAATAGAGAGACCTAATTAAACTCTGTTATTCAGAATGGAGTAATCCCTAGGTTGATGGTTTGATAATCTTTCGATGGAATTTAATGAATAAAGTTTAAAACTATCTATATTTTTTTTAGTGATTTATGTGTTAAGTGTTTGAAACTAAAAATAATCTAGAGAGCTAGAAAAATATGTTTGTAAAGGATAACCTTACTAATTATTTACGTAAATGCATATTATAAAGGATAACAAGAGATTATAGAAATACAGGTAAATAATTTTGTCACATGACAAGAGATTTTTGGTCCGTGCAAAACGTCGTGACAAAATATTTTTTTGAAAAGAAGCAATGTGTGGAAAATAAATATTTTTGTTTTTTTTCCAGAGAAAATTGCACATTATATTTATGATAATATAATCCTTTTACAACGACCGTCTCATCACATAAGCTTGCGATACCAAACATAAACTAGACTTCCATAACATTCATTGTCTCAACACGAGATCATTTTTGCTCGTCAAATAACTAGACATCTATCCCACAAGGGTCCTGAAACAACAAAATTACAAAACTAGATTATAATATCTCAGCTATAACCCATAGCTACAAATACATACTCCAGATTCAAGTCATTGACAAGTCATCAGACTAATACAAAAAATCCCTTTTCAAAAAATCTAAAGGTTCCAAGATTACAACTTCGGGATAAAAATAGGACCCTCCTATCCACCAGACCATTTGTTGTATGTAATATGACCCACTGGTGGGTTTAAATCTATCTTTGACAAACCATCAGCCACAATATTATTTTCTCGATATATATGGGCAAAAGAAATTGACTTGTAAAAAGAAAATAAGTCAATAATTCTATTTTTCCAGCTCTCTAGATTGGACACCTATAGAGTACCTTTACCTTTAAGCCAATTTATGACAATCAAAGAGTCCCCCACCAAATGTAGATCCTGAATACTGAGGGTTTTTTCTAAAGTGATGACTGCCCATGCTCCCATAAGCTCCGCCTTGGAATTAGTACATGAGACACAGTTTAAAGTCCAACGAAATTCCTCTAGATTATTTAATTTGATAACTCCTCCTGCTCCAAACCGATTCATATTGAATTGTGAGGCTCCATCGAACCATGCTAGTACCTTGTCTTCAAGGAAAGTAATTGGTTGTGATATTTTTAAAGAGGTTGCTGATATGATCTGTTTTGAGGCTACAAAACCTGTTGCAAGAAAAATAATTCTTTTTGCTGAGGGTGATCTATCTTCAAACAATTTTTTGTTTTTGTCCTTCCATACAAATCAACAGATGAGTCTGGAAACCTCTCTGATTGGTTAATTCTAAAAAGACCAGTTATGTAATCATTCAATAACAGAAACACCATTCCATCGAATTGCTAAATTTAAACTCCTCTTAACTTCTTCCTAGATAGAAATGGTGAAAGGGAAACTAACAAAAACATGATGTCTCGATTCATCATTTAATCCACACATACAACACATGTCAGGACCATACCAGCCCCTCCTCTGAAGGTTTTCCAAAGTAAGAACCTTATTCTCCATCAATAGCCATAAGAAGAGTTTGATCTTTAATGGGCAGCTCCATTTCCATAACTGAATTATCCAACCTTATGCCTTCCCCGACCAGTATTTGTTTGATAGAGTATTGTATACATTTTTAACAGAAATAAGACCAGTGCTATCATCTCCTATCCACTTAAGTTCATCAAGATGATCCTTCAAGACTATGCCAACATGAAGTAGTATATCCCTATAACTTTCCCACTCATAGCCCAGGTCCCCTTCTAGTTCCAGATCATTTCTCGTGGCCCAATTCTTCCCCAGCACACTTGATGAAGATGGTCGACTCACTTGAAAAAGAAAGTAGATATGTTTTCTATTTATTACCTGAATCAGGTCCTTCGACAACAATGAAGCTTCATTCAAACCACTAATGCAATCTCTACCAATAATAATAGATTTCACAGAACGAGGAGACCAAGATATTCTGTCAAGAATTATCGGCAATGTGTTTAGTATATTTTTCCATGATTGTGATCCACGGGGAGTAAATTTCATAGCCGATCTCAACCAAGTACTTACTGGTACCCGAGGTAAATATTTCTCTTTGATAACCCTTTTCCAGGTCCCTAGCTTCATTAATGCCCGCAATAAAGTATTAGTAGCCAACACTCTATAAAAGATAAAGATATTACGTAAGCCCCATCCTCCTAGCTGCTTGGGTTTTGCTATAATTTTCCAATTACAAAGATGATAGAACTTCTTTGATTTATTTCCATCCCACAGATATTCATAACTATGTCTATGTAACTTAGTTAGCACTGTTACAAAAATATGAGCAAGAGTCATCCAATAGACCGGTAAACTCTCAAGCATAGATTTTATAAGAATTAGGCGACCTCCCAAACCGAGCCACTTATTACACCAATGGTTAATCCTCGCTTCAAACCTGTCAACTAACCATTGCCAATCCATGGTTTTATATCTTCCTAGTTTCATCAGATAACCCAAATATTTAAAACCACAATTAAGGTCTTTGACAGAAAAACCAAGAACATCTACAATCCTTTTAAGTGTATTAGAGTCGACACCCGCATGAAGAACAATGGATTTTTGGTTATTTATGATCAAAATCGATGCTCGACAGAACACTTGCAGTATATTTTGAATTTTTTCCCGCTCGGCTAAATATGCTTTTGTCATAATTAGAATGTCGTCCACAAATAGTAAATGGAGGATCCTAATCATACTGGATACTTTAATCCCTTTTATCTGACCCTCATATTTTGATTTCTTTAATGCCAAACTAATCCCCTCCATTACTAAGATAAATAGTAAAGGATATAGCGGACATCCCTGTCTCAATCCCTTGCTACTTTTATAGAAATCAGTTGTCTCTCTGTTTATTAAAGTAGCATAAGTAGTGGAAACTACACAGGCCATAATCCAATTCGTAGTCTTTAATCCAAAGCCACTTTGATGAAGTACCAGCCTTAAAAAATCCCATCTAGTACAGTCGTAAGCCTTCCTCAAATCAATTTTAAGGATCAATGCTTTCATCTTCCTTGCACTAATACTGTGAAGACATTCATGAGTTGTTCCTACAACATCCAAAATTTGCCGACCCTTGAGAAACCCAAGCTGTTCTTCAGAAATTACTCTGGATAGTATAGGTCAAAGTCTTTTAGCAATGATTTTAGCAATGATTTTGTAACAAAGGTTACAAAGAGAGATTGGTCTAAAATCATTAAATACTAAAGTTTTATTGACTTTTGGAATCAAAGCCACAAAAGTGGAGTTGATCGTAGGTATGATCTCTCCTTTGAACCTTGTTTCTTCGACCATATCCACCAATTCCTGACCAACCATCTCGAAAAACCACTGGTAGATTTCGACAATCCAACCATCTGGTCCAGGACTTTTGTCTTTGGCGAAACCTTTAATGACTTCAAAAAATTCTTCCTTTGTTACTCTTTTTTCTAAATCCTGAACCTCCAGAGCAGTTACAAAAGTAGGATATAGTATAATTGATTCCAGTCGTTCCTCCATGATAGACTGATCAATGTCATTATAAAAAGTGCTAAAATTTCTGATTGCTTCCTCTTTTATAACTTATTGACCAGAGTGAACATTTCCTTCCTCATCTTTGATATCCCATATAAACTTCTTGTTTCTTCTATGGCTAGCATATAGATGGAAAAACTTTGTATTTCTATCTCCACTATTGATCCATATCGCCCAACTTTTTTGATGCCAACTCTCTTCTTTTTCCAAAAGGAATCAATTTCTTTCAACTTCAATCTTAGACAGTTTTAAAGAATCCTCCATAGAAGTGATACCCAAATTTATATTGGTGTAGACTTCATCAATAGCTTCCTCTATTTTTGATAGGTCTTCCTAATCCTTTTTTCATTTTTATTTAGCCCAATCCTTAACTCTTACTTTCAACATCGATAGTTTTTTGACCATTCTCTTTTGATCTCCGTCTTCAATTAAGTGCCTAGGGTCATTCCAAAATTGTTTAACAATATTCCTGAAAGTATCATCCTTCAACCACTACGGATTTAATTTGAAAGGATAAGCAATTGTTGCAAAACAAGAACCAAATTCCATCAAAACAAGAGCATGATTAGACAAGAAGGAAACTCAACCCAAGTTTTAAAATTCGTCACTGTTGATGTCAGAGATTCAACAACTAAAAAATGATCATGTCTCTTCGAAATACACACATCACCTAATCTTCCATTTCGCCAAGTCGCCACTTTTTTCGGCAGAGCTACATCCACAAGACCATTCCTCTAAAACATAGTTTTGAAGAATCTAGCTAAAGAATCCAAATGAGTTGACAAACCCCATAATTCATCATAGGAAGTAACTAAGTTTAGATCACCTGCTATAATTAAATCATTGAGGCTTAGAATACTAGCATCATCTAAAGCTTCCCAGAAAATTTTACGATCCTGATAGGGTCCATACAGATTAAGAAAACAAAGCTTCATCTTGTCCACTTTTGAAAAACCTGACAAAAATATGCCACCAATACATAAGTAAGGCACTAAGTCAAAAAAGGAAGTATCCCAAGACACCAAAAGTCCTCCAGAATTTCCAACAACACTGACCACACAGACACACCAATCAAGTTTGATTTTGTTCATGAAGGATCTTTCTTTTTCAGCTGACACCAACGTCTCTTGTAGAAATATGATATTCATAGAAGTTTTACTCAGTAATCTACAGAAGGAGGCCAATTTAAGGGGCCATCCAACCCCTCTTATATCAAAGGAGAGCAGAATCATGGCTTAACCTTGGCTTGGGACTTTATGCCTCTAGGCGCCCTTTGTTGAGAAGAAGAAGTAGGGGTTTCTGAAGCGTTGCTACCGGATCCTGCCAATCGCTGACCACTTCTCATTTTAAGAGGAGAAATCTCATAACGCAATCCACGAGACCACACAGGGTTAGAATAGGAGGGAGAAGTAGTTGAAAATTTGGATTCCATTAAACCTGTCTCTATCAAGGAATTCAAAGGAATATTACCTATATAAGTCACTAAAGGGATGGGAGCCATGGACTTAGCTAAAGGGGGGATCAATTCAGATAGAGTCTTATCCAAAACTGAATCACTGTGTGGCGGTTTAGTATATCTCGAAGGCAAATGTAAATTATTACTGTGAATCAAAAGGTCAGGTAGACTGGCATTCTCACTGACTATTAGAGAAGAAATCAAAACATCACTTTGTAACTGAGGAAAAGATAAAATAGTGGGAGGTGAAGCTTCAGGAGAGCACTCTGAAAGGGGTTTTTCACCTATATCATCCAAAATAGGAATAGCTAACCCAGTTGGCTTACTTCTATCAAATTATTCCCCAAATGATATTACAAGGCCTAAATTCTTACTTAAAAGTCCTCTCTCCCACAAAGATAAAGAGTTAAAAATACTCGGACAATAGAATTTTAACTTACTGGAAAAGGATGTGTCCTTTTCCTCTGTAATTTCCTCCGAGATGAGTGTTAGAGTCTCCATTTCACCACCATCATCCACTAATCTAGAGACTGTATCATCAAAGTCTTCATCAAAAGTTCCTTTATCCTCACTTAAACCCTAATTAAAAGTACAGTTAGCTCTCAAGTGCCCTGTCCATCTGCATTTGGAGCATCTGAAATGCAGACCTAAATAGTCCAGCCTCTATGTGAACAAGAAGTCTCTCCATTCTATTTATAACACTTCTGATAAACCCACATGGGTATCTATCTCAACTAATACTTTCGCCATCCTTTTATCACTTGAATACATCTTTTCTTCATCTATCCCAATGAAGCGACCCAAACATTCTCCAATCGCTTTCAATGCACTAAGATTCCACAACTATAAAGGAAAATTTGGAAGAATCAGCCATAGGTGTTGGAAACTAAAATACTCAGTATTTGGGTTAAAACCGAATCTCCATATTTTAATCATTAAGCTTCCACCATCCATTTGCCAAAAAACCTCCAGAATACATTTAGTGTCTTCCGGGCTTCAAAAAACAAAGCCAAACCATCCCCGGGATAAGGAAAGGAAGACTAGAGAGTATCCTAGAAAAGGAATCCAGTTCTTCTGAACCCACTCTTCAATCTGTATTTGAATACAAGAGCGGTAGGCCATCCTAGCAACTAAAACGCAGAGTGCCAAGTTGCAGGATTCTTCCAAACCTACATCGGCCCCCATGACTAGCCTTCTCCTATGTCTCTTAGGTTTCCAAACTTTAGCGAACTGCTTCACCTTAATAGAGCTATCTGTAGGTAAGGTCGAGAGGGTCTCAAGGTTGTTATTACACTATTCTCCACACTTCACATTAGCAGTCTTTGCTTTGAAAAAACTATAGAAAAACTTCAGAGAAGGAGGGAGACTTCTTCCTTGTTTAGTGCTCGACTGAGGTGGGTACAATACTTCTGCCAATGATTTATGAGGAGAGTTGATAACTTTATGTGGTGTGCTTCCCAAACCCCATGTATCATTAAGAACATTTAAAGTTCGACCCGTGTTCTTATTTAAGACACAAAATGAGTCAATCGATTCAAAGAAGCCATTCTTTGTCTATTGCTCCTCGTCAGCCACGCTAAGCAATTCACTGATCTCACGCTCCATGATGGAAGGTACTCAAGAAAAACCAAAGGGATCCACCAACGGTTCCAGTCAAATCACCTTTCGATGTAATCAAGGAAGAATCAATAACTAATTCATAAAATACAGTCCTATAATCTTAGGGAAAAGACAGTGTTTCCAAAAATTTCCAGTGACATCAAACCAAGTGAGTAATAAATCCTGGAAACTCTCTGCTAAAATCAATGGATCCCAGAAAGCCTGCATAAAAGGAAAAACTTCTTCTAGAGACCAAGGAATATATACATCTTCATACTTAGTAGACCCCACCGACTCTAGCCACTAAGAAAGAGGGTTACAACGAGATTCCTCCAGAAACCCATAGAAACCAAAGAATCTATTCCATCCAATATCTATATATATCTATATATATCTATATATCTATATATCTATATATCTATCTATCTATCTATCTATCTATATATATATATATATATATATATATATATATATATATATGTTGCGACGCATTGTTTCGTGATTAAAATAACTTTGAGTGTGAAATTCCTTGGAGATATAAAATTTTCAACAATTTGTTTTGCGGAGATAAAACTTTTGGGATGTGCTATTTTGAAAATATGAAAAGTTTTTTTTTGATGCATCATTTCACAAAGATATGAAGTTTTCAACTATATGGTGCAAAGAAGTGAATTTACGAAGAATGTGAAAAAAATAGTTACAAGTCCTTTTGGAAAAGCTTTCCCTTTGTCGCAAGGATGAAAAGGTTTTGGCAATGTGGAACATCGTGAGGGAGAAAAATTTGTGGCGGTGTGCTATGTCCTAGGAAAAGTGAAATTAGTTAGTGACGCAGGCGTGCCACCCAGGGCACGTCCGCTCCCACAGGACCTTCTCTTCCTTAGGCCGAAGAGATAAAATGCTCTTCAAAATCCCTTATTGGGACTTTCCAACACCCACAGAGCTCTACTTATGATCTCCCTTTGTTATTATCGGGAAATCGGGCCTCACGTGATTGTGAGTCCTGAAACCACAGGATCGGGTCTCACAAATCCCTGAACCCTGATGAATATCCACTCACACTTTCCTTACTCTTATCTGGAATTTCCCTGTCGAAAAATTGAAACTTGCGCTGTCGTGATCCACTGTCCTCACGGATCCCCAACTCCCGATGGCCCAGTCAACGCTAACCTTCTCCCTCCTTATCGGGACTTCTACTCTATTGCAGCCTCGATCTATCACGTCTTCGCTACTCATGACACCAAGTCCTCGGGCTTCCAACTCTCGATACCCGATGTGCCAAGACACCGGTACCCCCTTGTCGCATTTTCGCAACCTCGCATCCTCGCAGCCTTTAATGCAATTCCCTGCAGCTCCAACTCACGAACCTCCGAGTTCACGATATGTCGATGCCACTTTGGCATTGGCTCCCTGTGAGGGTTGAACTTCCGACACCTGTCCTCCACTACATCCTTAACCCTGTTGAGAAATCACGTATCGGGATATCGCGATTCCCGTTGTCATGTGCACGGGACTTTCGACTCCTCGGGATCTCCTGCCACATGTCCCTACAGATGAAAGGTTCTAATTCTGTGGGGAAATTGTGGATCGCGATTCCTACATGCAAGAGTTTCTTACCTCCGGAAACATTGATGCTCCAAACGCTGACTCTTCAGGATCTCTCGCCACGCGTCCTCGCTGATGGACGGTTCAAAGCCCCCTCGAGATATCGCGGATCGCAATTCCAACATGCGAGAGTTCTATGTCTTTGAAAACCCCGATTCTTCGATGAACTTGACCCCGAATCTTCGTTTGATGTCTGACGCGTGTCCTGCTGAGATCAACGGCTGAGATTCTCCGTCGGAGTTTTGAGACTCAAAAGGTCTCAATTCTCTTTCTTAACAAAACCCCGATGACTCTAATATCCCGATGACACCTCCAGGACTCCTCCTCTGCTCGCTAGGAATTAAACCCTGCGCAAATTCTCGAGATCTAACGGCTGACGGGATTTCGTCGATCTTCTCTACAAGATCCTGACCGTACACTTCCTTCTCAGCTATCTGTTACGAATGCTAGTCCTTCTGCACATAACTTGGAAGTAGCTATTCGATCACTCTATCTAAAAACTCTCGGTTCTTCTCCTCGATAGATTTGGAAGCCTTATACTTCCTGAGCTTTCCTCGATTGCTTATAACTTCAAATGGGTTCTCTGTACGCGCTCCTTGCGGCAGTTCTCAACCACTTCTAAGTGTTGGGTTCTCTCGACCCTGCGCACACCTGCAGTAATGGTCCTTCGATACTTCGCTCAGTTTCACGACTGAGACTCTCCTCAACCTGTGCACTCCTTGCACGGCTTTTAGCAACCCCCTTTCACTTCTGAGTGAATGAGAACAAGAGTTTAACTCCTGAGCCTTCTGTCAACGCACTCCTTGCGAACAACTTCGACTGAACTCCTTGCAGGAATCCTTGCTTAGAAAGAGAAACAATTGTAGCTCACTTCACTCCCTCTCAGATTTCAATCTCAGCACATGGAATCACACACACAGCATAATAGCAAATGCATAACAGGAAGTAATTCTCAAAAATGGAGCATTCAACACACATACACAGAGAATAACACAACAACCATGAGTCTGAATCAACTTCTCTTATTAATTCAAGATCTGTACATGGATGTCTTCTACGGTCCTCTGCTATTCTCCTATGCTCTCGATTCTTCTTTTTCCTGCTATGTTACAATGATACAATGAGGGTGTCTATATCATGTTTCCCTCCTTCTTCTAGAACTGTCTAATCTAAATATTCAATTCTACCTACTTATATTTACTACTTATAAATGCCTTTGTCTATCTCAGACGAGAGCGTATGCCTCGAGGTCTGATTACATTTTACCAAGGCGCCTAAATTAAATGATCTCATTTATATTTAGCGCCTCAACTTCAAGGGAAAATTTTAAAATTTCAAAAACTTGCGTTGGACGTCTTCCAACTGTCTTCTGCTTCCACGTTGGTTTTGCTTATCGTGAGGGATGCTACTGCAGCAGTTAGTGTTATTGGGTAAATCGGTAGATGCAGACATGAACCGATCCCCCTAGATCCACTTGGATCTAGAACAAAACAAGATGGAACAAGATGCTTTCCTTAAGTTGCAATCATTGAGTTTACTATCCAAAGAGGAATAGATAACATACCTTATGAATCGCTTCCTTGTATCCTTGTTTTCCCTGGTTCACTCCTGTGCTCTTGTAGAATCAAATCTGCGACAATACAAACCAACCAATGTGAAAGAAACGATAGTAGAATTCAATGACAACCTAAACATGTGATCAAGGAGCCATGTAATAAAACACTGATCATTTTATGGGAAAGAGATGTGCCACTATATTATATTAATGAAAAGTAGAAGATACATCTAAATTTCCTAGATGTCGCAAGTTCCCTTTTAGTGGTCCTTTGTTCCAACACACACATACACTTGCTCTGAAATTTGCATGAAGATAATCCACAAAATATTGATGGACAAATGGAGGCCTCAAGCTTCAGTAAGAACAATATTCTTCACACAATGTTCAACCTATTCTTTCATTAATTCTTTGCTTAATCTTACTTCTTCTTGATTAACCTTTTCCATGAGAATCCCATGGTTATATAGGAGAAGGTGAAGTGGTTAAAAAGATGAGGATGATCCCACAAAATCAGAGAAACTAGTAGGATCACAACCATATGGATTCCATCTCACATTCTAGAAGATTCCCCTTCTAGAAAATTCGTGAAACATCTTTCCTCTTTTAGATTTGGAAGGTCGTTGCACCCTGCCTATGTAGAAACCTGCGGAAATCCCATGGGCTAGCCATAGGGCAGCCTACATAAATGATATATTTCCGCACTGTGTAGTATGGGTAGCCTGCGGACCCTTTCTAAAATGCAACCTTGTAGAAGAGGAAAGAAGTTTCTTTTCTCAGGAAAAAAGTCATGTTGGGAGCCTGAACACATGTCCGCGATATCATCATTAGAATGAACAAAATAATGTGTAACAGTTAGGGAGAAAAATTTGTGGCGGTGTGCTATGTCCTAGGAAAAGTGAAATTAGTTATGATACATTCCAGACAAAGCGAAATCATTTGCAACACACACTATGTCACAAATTTCAATAAGGTGTGAAAAGGAAAATTTTGCACAATTTTTTAAAAGAATTTGGAAAGGGAAAAATAACTTGTGCAAAGATTAAGAGAAAACCCAAGAAAAGTTTTGAGGATCCTAGTAAAACAAGTTCCTTAAGTGGCCATGATTTTCAAAGTTAAGGAAATATAATGTCCAGTAGAAGAAATGAAGGTTTATAAGTCAACAGAAGGAGGGTCACATGCTATTTTCACTTCATCAAATGCTCAAAGATAAAATAGTATTGGGGGGTTGTTGCTAAGCTCAAAACATGGAAACACACTGAAAAAATCCATGAATGTCTACACACAAACCTTAAGACAATTACTAGTTGTGTTTTAATATTTTAACTTGGTGAGACACCCAAGATTTATCTCAATGTGTCCCACTACACCTTTTCCTCCAGATCAATTGAGCGATTGTTTATTTCTAATTTGAATATATTACTAGTTATGATAGCAAGGCATGAGTATGAAGTTCATTTCTTGACTTAATCCTCCCTCAAAGGCCAGTGCAATATCATAAACTAATTGCAAAATATGAAATGTTGAAAGTTTTGGATAATTATTCATGTTCCCTGGTGTTGCTATGCTGCCAACAAGGGTCCATAGCCTCAATGGAGTCACCCTAGCATCATATGCTTTGTTTCTCTTCCAAAGAGCATTCATAACCTTAACAAAGATACCTACATGTTCCATATGCCCTAAAATGCCTTTCCCATGACTTTACCTTTAGTTCAATTTCCTTTTCTTTTCTCTTAGAGCAAGATGTGGATGAGGGATCTTAGTTATCCTTTAAAGGCACTTGGGATGATATTGGTTAGTGGAAATTGTTTATATATACATGTTTTGTGATAAACATCTTTCTCATATGAAATACCTTGGATACTACATCAACTTCTAGGAAATATGTTAGTCATCATTAAGTGTGTGAGTGAAACCTCAGACATAACCAACAATTTGTTCAGAACTAGGCATGAGCTACTCATAGCTCTCTGATGTTCAAGTAGTGTTCCACCATTGAGTTTGAATTTAAAGCACTAAACTAAGGTATTGAACAAAGAATAAAAAACTAGGGTCTTTTCCATTGGGATGGGAGTCCTTAGGGGAACTTAGAGGTAAAAAACATGCCTTCAAATAAAAAAATGTACTATCAAAATCAACTTTAAAATAACTAGTAGGATTCAATATGATGGTGTCAACCATAAGGGTAAATATTTTTGGAGGGAAAGGAGAAAAAATACCTTTTTAATCGTATTTTCTACCTATCTCTTTATAGGTTTACTCAAATTTCAAGTGTAGGCACTTGTTGAATGTGGAATTGAAATCCTAATCCAATGAGTACACACTCTACACTCTTTTGATAGACCCACATGAGATAAAATGGAAATAGATGAAAATTTTGTTTGCTGAAAAAGAAACACATTTTTTTCATGTATTTCCAGTTTATCTCACTATGGGTCTATCAAAAGAGTGTAGAGTGCGTACTCATTGGATGCATAAAGAAACACACTTTTTTCATGTATTTTCACTTTATCTTAGTATAGGTCTATCAAAAGAGTGCAAAGTGGGTACTTGTTGGATGCTGAATTCAATTATGCATACAATAATTGCCTACGCTTGAAATTTGAGTAAACCTATAAGGAGATAAGTCAAAAATACAACTAAAGAAAACATTTTTTTTTTTCATTTCCTTTGAAAATTCATAACAATTGTTTTATCATTTTAACTATTATTTTATTATTTTCTTTAGTAGGCCCATTGTAGACCTCAAATTTCCCTTAATGAGATTTTCATGATTCCCACTAGCCATATTCGAAGATCCTTGAAGCAAACAAAGAATCAACAACATTTGGTTAATTTCTGAAAAAATGAGCAACATACCATTTATGGAAGAGGCATTGGATAAGAAGAGAAAACAACTGAAAGTAATAGACAAACTAAAAAATAGACTTGAAACTAGGATACAATTGAGAGATGGAAAATAAGAAAGAGAAATATTATGAAAAAGAGAGTATGAATGTTAGTGATATATGTGGCTTAAAATGCACGTGTCGTAACACAAGATGTATGCATGCCATCTTTTGGAAAGATTGACCACTAAGAAGGATCAAACACATAGAAGCTTATCTAAATGGGCATATTTTTTTTTTTTTTGGTATTATCCTTAGCCTTTAGGAGAGTTGGGGCTTATTCTCTGACTCTCCAATCATCTGCAATGGACTCGACCTTGCAAACTATTTTGAAGCTTATCATGCTCACAACAATACTAGTTCTAACCAAGCACATGATATCAACCGAACATTTGTACCTGTGTAAGAAAATCATTTAGGATATAAGGAAGGTCTTAACTATCTCAGAGAGGAAGAAAAATCTTGAAACAAAAATACGTGGAAAGTTTCAAAATAGAATCCAAATAGATTTGCAAACGATGTTTCTAGGTGCTAAGTCCTATGGGCATATCAAATTTTCCAACACTTTTATCTTTCTTAAGATTTATCCTTCTCTTTATCAAGTAAGGAAAATATCCAACAATAGAGATCTATATACACGACATTCATAAGATAATATTGTGATAATTTAGGCATGACATGCTTGAAGATACTCGATGAGATCAATCAGTTGATCACATGGACTACTATTTAATCAATTTAGAATATAGATATACATCCTTCAAGTTCGAAAATCCTTCCTATTTTAACTAGCTCCCAATATAACATATTTTACTTGAAAAATAGAGTTGACTAAGAAGTTCCTTGCATAGGAATGTACTAATAAAGACTCGTAGGGATGGTTTTAGGGGATAAATTTCTCTCATGGGCTAATTTTCGATGTTTTTTCCCAAAAAATGATTCACTATTCTCAAAATGATTCGACCAAATTCTATAGGATAAAATTATTTTACCTTAAAAACCACCAAAATGTTACACAGACTATATAAAGTCCTTATAAATTTGAATATTTTTACAAAAATATAACCAAAAATTTATAGTTGGCATATGAAGGATTAGTAAGTTTCGCCAATGTTTCTGCATTTTAAAATAAATTTCCTTCCTTAAAATTATCCCTGATAAAGAGGTCTTATGTCAAAAGCATTAATTAATCCCATTGTCAGGCTTTCATGTAATAATAAATAGAAAGGTAATGCTTGAATTAATAGGATCCCATACCTTTTTGAATGCCTCAAACCTAAATTCATGAGAACCAAAAATAAAATGAGAAGAAAATTTCAAAAAAAAACAAAAATAAACCAAACTAATGAAAGCAGAACAAATGCAACAAAATGAAAGCAATAAAACTATGATACAAAAAACTACTCCTAAGAGAATCTAGGTGAAATATCATTTTAGAATCTATTTGTTGACATGAAGAGAATCAAGTTCACCTTCCAGGCTCCAATATATACATTCTATGCCCTATCTTTTTAACAACCTAGTATGGGCCAAGACATAAGTTGTAAAACTTTGTATGTTTTCCTTTGGGTTCATTGACTTTATCCCATTTTAGAACCAATTCACCTACCTTGAAATTGTTGGGTATGTGTTATGTTCTTTGCATGGTTTTTTTCCTCAGGAAATGTGTCTCATTTTTTCCTCGTTTTTTGTGTTGCCTCGATTTTCATGTCCATTGTTGGGCGGTTTTTCAACACATGGATTTTTGCCGATGGTTTTCTATTTCCGATTAAGGAATTAGGGTTTTTGACTAATCCAGGTCATTGGGTTAGGGTTTTGGATGCCAACGGATCCTATATGTATATTGCATTGTAAACAATGTATCACTGTGAATGAATATAGAATATGTTGGTTTTCCTGGTTTGGGTTTCCAGGGGAAAAATATTTGTGTAATGTTTGTATTTTCCATTGTAGTTTTTTGTTCTTTTACTGAAAGTATGTTTGTAGTAAATATTGTACAAGGTTAAAATATAAATTTGGTATGAAATTTTTGTTGGCTTCAGGGGGACACCTTTGTGGTCAAGGGTTTGGATAGGGACTGTGATAAGCCTTGTTATAGTGGGAGATCCGTGGTATTGATTTTTCAGGTGAAAAGAAATGGAAAGCAATTCAAAAATGGAGAAAGAGAAATTTAATGGGAAAAGTTTTGAGCTGTGGAATCTAAATATGGAAGATTTATTGGTGGAAAGAGATCAATGGATCATGATAGATCCAGGTACTGCACCTACAGGAACTTCAATAGATGACTAGAAAAAGTTGGATCAGAAGGCAAAGAGCACAATCTGACTGTGTCTCTCAAATTCAATATTACTGAATGTGTCAGAGGAAGCTACAACCAAGGATTTATGGGATAAGTTGGGGAAGTTGTATTAGTCTAAGTCCCTAGTAAATAAAGTATTCCTGAGAAATAAATTATATAACTTGAGGATGAGAGATGGGGAATTGGTGGCAGAGAATTTGAATGCCTTCAATACTATGGTAAGTCGGTTAGTATCTATTGAGATTAAAATTTTAGATGAAGATAAGTGTATCGATTTACTGTGTTCTTTACCAGACTCGTGGGATAGTCTGGTTGTGGCCATAGGTAGTAATACAAATGCATTAAAGTTGAAGAAGAAAGAACTCCTACAGTCTCTGGACAAAAGGTTATGTTGTGGCATCAAATACTGGGGAATATTAGAGAGAAGGGTCTTCGACTACTACACAGTAAAGGTATGGTTGAAGGTATGTCTAACTTCTCTCTGGATTTTGATTTATGTGAAAATTGTGTAAATGGGAAGGAGAATTGGGTAATATTCACTTCTGGTACAAAGGAATTTTACAGCTAGTTCACAATGATGTTTTTGGAACTGTGTCGGTCCCATCATTGGGAAAATCTGTGTACTATGCCTCATTTATATATGACTTCTCGAGGAATACTTGGATATATTTCCTCAGGAAGAAATCTAAAGTCTTTGACAAGTTTAAAGAGTTTAAGGCTCTTGTTGAGAATCAAACAAAGAAAATAATTAAGGTGTTGAGGAAAGATACTAGCAGAGAGTTCCACGGGAATGAATTTGAATAATTATGTAAGAAGTGAAGTATAGAAAGGCAGAAGAATACACCATATACACCTCAGCAGAATGGAGTTGTAGAAAGGATGAACATGACGTTGATGGGAAAAAAAAGGTGCATACTCAGTGGTGTCAGGTTAGGGAGATAATTTTGGGTAGAGGCAGTGGGTACTGCATGTTACCTAGTCAAAATATCACCCTCATCAATGCTAGATGACAAGACTCCACAAGAGGTATGTACTGGTAAGAAAACTTCTCTCACACATCTCAAGGTATTTGGCTATGATGCATATGTTCATGTTCCAAAGAAAAAAAAGAGTAAGATAGATAAGAACGTTGAAAAGTGTATCTCTTTATTGGATATAAAGATGGTCTCAAAGGTTATAATCTTTGGAACCCAGAAACTAAGAAGGTAGTGTATAGCTGAGATGTGGTATTTAGAGAAATGAAGGATGTTGTTAAACATGAAGTTGTACCAAGTAAGGAAGAACCAGAGAAAAAAGAGTTTGATTTTAAGGATGATGAGTCAGACTCTATAGAAGAACAAGAATTAGCATTAGAAGATCCTCATATTCAAGTATTGAGGATATTGGTTTGAGAAATAAGGCTACCGGAAAGGTAAACTCCATTTGATTTCTGTTCAAATTTTTATTTGTCTATTACTGATGATGATCCTAGAACTGTCAGGGAGGCAGTGGATTCAGAGAATGGAAATTTCTGGCAAAAGGCCATGGACGAAGAAACAACATCCTTGGATAAGAATGAGGCTTGGGATCTAGTGGAGTTGTTGACTGGAAGAAATCTCATTGGCAACAAATGGGTATTTAAAAATAAAGGGAATGCAGAAGAAAAAGTGGAGAAATAAAAATCTCGGTTAGTAGAAAAGGGTTACTCCCAAGTTGAGGGAATTGATTTTGGTGATATTTTTTCTCTTGTTGCCAATTTAACCTCTATAATATTTTTGTTATTTGTTGTTGCTGCATTTGATTTTGAAGTAGAACAGATGGCTGTGAAGACAACATTCCTACATGGGGATCTGGAAGAAGAAATCTATATGAAACAACCAGAAGGATTTGTTGTGGAGAGAAAGAAGGAGCTGGTATGCAAGCTGAAAAAGTCCCTGTATGGTTTAAAACAATCACCAAGTATCTAGTATCAAAAATTTGATACTTATATGTTGGGACTTGGTTTCACAAGAAACAAAGAGGATCATTATGTGTATTTTAAATTAATTGGTGATCATTTTATATATTTGGTCTTGTATGTGGATGACATGTTACTGATAGGAAACAACAAGGAGATTATCTAGGATGTGAAAACTCAGTTTTCCTCTAAATTTGACATGAAGGATCTTGGTGATTCAAATTTCATTTTGGGAATCGAAATTAAAAGAGATAAAAAAAAGAGGAAACTCTAGTTAAATCAGAGAAAATATGTCGAGACAATATTGCAGAGGTTTAATATGCAGGAATGTAAACCAGTCAAGGTTCCTATTCCTATTGGTGTAAAGTTATCTATGGATCAATGTCCCAAGACACAAAAAGAGGAGGAGGTCATGTCTTGTGTTCCATATGTGAGTGGATGATGCAGGAGCATTGTGCAAAGACTAAAGCACATGACTAAGCCAACGAAATAGTTGGACGCGCAAAGGAAGAAAAATAGCATGTTTTCATAAGAACTGTTTTGAATTTTGAACTTAAAAGGCATTAATGTAATAGTTAGGAAGATGGCGTACTTTGCATTTATATCTTGGAGGTTGTAAACAGATCTTGAGTGATTTCTCTCATCTGTAGAACATTAAGGCATTTAATTCTATTAAATGTATGAGTAGGTAGATTTAAATTATAGATTAGACAGTTTAGAAGAGTAGGAGGGAAAACGAATATAGACACCCTCATCTCTGTATCTGTAGAGGATTAACTCATTAGCATAGCACAAGAGAGGAGAGTTGTAGCAGAGAGAGCTGTAGAGGAAAATCCCATGTGGAGAAGCTTTGAATTAATATATGAAGCTTTGAATAAGATATCATGGTGTTATGATGTTTTCTGTTTATACATGGTGAATGGTATGTTCATGGTTGTTTATTCTCTCTGTTATGCATTTGTTTTAATACTGTGTGTATGTATGATTTCATGTTGAATGTTTGAAGTCTAAAAGAGAGATAGAATGAGTTTCAATTGTTTCTCTTCCTGAATGAGAGAAGTTCCTACAAGGAGTGGAGTGAAACGTTCTCAAGGTGTGCGTTGACAAGGGTTCTGAGTTTTATGTCAGAAAACTCAGGAGGGATATCGTTGTTCTCATTCTAGTAGAAGTGCATGAGGAGCATAGAGGCCATGCAAGGAGTGCACAGGCTGTTGGAGGTCTCATGACTACTATTTCTGAGACAACAAAGAGTCGGAGAGATCAAATACTTGGAAGTATTTGAAAGAGTGTCGCAGGGAGTGCGTGCAGGAGCCCTTTGGAGACTTGAGTTGTGAGAGAAATCTTAGGAGAGTTAGTGCCTTTGAAAGGACTCAAAGGGAGATAGAGATTGAAACCATCTCGTAAAAATTAATTCCCAGTGGGAGAGCATTGGCTCGTTTCACAGAGATTCTTGGAGGAGTGAATCGGATGGTTGAGATTCTCCATGGAGAGCTCACGAAGTTGCGAGGACTGTGAGATTCAGTGAAGCTGCAAGGAGGTTAAGTGTTGGATGAATCCACCCTTCGAGAGGTAAGACTCAACATGGATCGTTGATCGTAATAGTGGAGCGCCAGGATCATTTTGGAATTCGGGATTCCGAAGTGTTAGGGGGACAGTATTCAAAGGCTTGTTCAAGTCTTGAAAGATGAGAAGAAGGACAGGTGGTGAGAGTCCATGTCAGAGATAGAAAGAGTTTGAGTGGATAGGTGGTGTGTCTTCGTCAAAGAGGTGGAGTCAAACCTTGTTGACCGTTTAGGGGTTTTGGGAGGTCGAAGGACTGGGAGCCTTCCATCCGGATTCGCGAAGTCGCGAAGTCCGAAGCCCTGATGAAGTGAAAATCCAATTTGAAAGCCAACCTTTGCTAAATGCATCGGAATTCGGCAATTTGGGTTTTGAAAGTTGTAGAGACAGGAACTCTCGACAACAGGGATCGCGATATCGCGAAACCTGAAAGCTCGAATTAGGAAGGGCACAACTTTATTGTGGTCAAGGAGACTTGGGTGATGCCTTATGTTTAATCATGTGACATACATATAAGGTCCTGTGGAAAACACTGTTGTGTGTGTAGGATTCCTTGAGGAGGAACCAAAGAGTCAATTTGACTCAAGGGCAGATTTGGAACTATCCTGAGTGGACCTCAGCCTGAGGGTTCAGGGGTCTGCACCATTTGTGGTATCATAGCTGCAAAACAAGTGTTTTCTTTCTGTAGCAGAGAAAAGAAGAACATTTTATAGCCATGCCACCGAGAAGAAGAGACAGACTAATGCCTGATCCAACAGTGGAGAGGGAAATGCACGAACTACGTGCCAGGCTTGATGCCATGGAGACAACATAGAGGCGCACAGTCGACGCTAGGGATATCAGTGAGCCTGATAGTGAAAATGAAGTTGAACATGAAGGAGAAGAAGTCACAGTTGAAGATGCTGTAGACGAATGCCTATTCAGGGCTGTTGCAAGGATAGGTGCTAGAGAAAAAATGGACATTCCAGTGTATGAGGGAAACCTAGATGTTGAAGAGCTTCTAGATTGGATTAGATCTCTGGATAAATAATTTGACTATGAGGATGTTGAGGAAGATAGGAAGGTCAAACATGCTATCACCATACTTAAAGGGCATGTAGCACTATGGTGGGATGAATTACAGGCTAACAGATGCTGCAAAGGCAAGCAAAAAATCAAAAGATGGGATAGAATGGTTGTGAAGATGAAAGCCAAATTCATACCCAAGGACTATCAAATTACTTTGTTTCGGAGGATGCAAAATTTGAGACAGAAGA
The DNA here is from genome assembly GCA_009831015.1 of Picea engelmannii. NCBI lineage: Eukaryota > Viridiplantae > Streptophyta > Pinopsida > Pinales > Pinaceae > Picea > Picea engelmannii. The sequence continues at coordinate 238,122 of ML785015.1, forward strand.
TGATGTCAGTGAAGGAATACACTGAAGAGTTCTACAAGATAAACATCAGAGCAGGTCATCGGGAAAGCGATGATGAAAAAGTTGTCAGGTACATTAATGGTCTGAGATATGACATCCAAAATGATATGATCATGATGATCATTCGAAATGTGGAAGATGCTTATTAGATGGCTCTGAAGGCTAAACAGAAGCTAAGCCAAAAGCAGGGTCGAAGAGGCTAAGGCAAAAGTAAAGATAGAGGCAAAACAATTTCCCAAGACAGAACTCAGAAACCTAAAGAAGAGGGGAAGAAACCTCAAACTCAAACTGAGAGAGGAGGAAGCTCACAGAGAGGGAAATATGCTGATAGAAATACTTTTCCTTGAGATAGAGGAAGATGAAGAGGCCGAGGAGGTGAAATGAAATGTTTTGTCTGTGGGAAAAATGAACATGAATCTTATGAGTGTCCAGATAGGAAGAAAGAGGGTGGTGAAACTCACATTGCCGAAGCTCAGGGACAGAATGTTGAGGAAGAAGATGTTGAGGGTATAAGATCCTTGACGATGAGGAAAGTTCTCTTAACGCCAGAAAAGGATGCAGAGAATCCAGCCCAAAGGAACAATCTGTTTCAGACTATCTGCAAAACAAAAGACAGGGTATGCAAAGTCATCGTGGACAGTGGTAGCACAGACAATCTTGTTTCTACAGATATGATAGAAAAGATGGAGCTGGAGACTGTCATGCATCCAAGCCCATACAGAGTTTTGTGGCTACAAAAAGGACATCGGGTAAATGTTACTAAACAATGTTTAGTTGAATTTAAAATAGGGGGATATAAGGATGAAATACTATGTGATGTCATTCCCATGGATTTTTGTCATCTATTACTGGGTAGACTATGGAAATATGACTGGAATGTGATTCATGATGGGAAAAAGAACACATACACCCTGGAGAAGAATGGTAGGATGCACATGTTGTTGTCGATTAAAGACAAAGAAGTAAAACTAGAGGTGAGAAACACTGTACTTCTCATGAGTGGGAAGGAACTTCTTAATGAGGTTAAGAAGAAGGAAGACACACAATTTTTTGTGGTCAGGAAGCTTAGAATTGTTTTGACCGGTATGAGGATGGATGGTTTACCTGAGGAAATCCAGTAGTT
>ML785015.1:247947-260897 GCA_009831015.1 Picea engelmannii
AGTCATCATGTTCGCCTAAACCACCGAAAGTCAGAATTTCCAGCAAAAATTGTCTTTGGGAAAAATCAATTTTCTCAGCCGTGGAATGTCCGTTTTGCACGTTCAAATAGTCGATTTTCATCTACAGATCATAATATTTCCAACGATGCAATCAGATTTGGATTTGGAGTTAGGTAAGATGGAAAAATTTTCGTTACAAGATTAGGCATCATTCTTGCGAAAATGACAACGCATTTTTTGTCGTTAACAGAATGCACCCAATACTTTCATGAGATTGATGAATGAAGTCCTGAATGATTTCATTGGGAAATTCATAATTGTATATCTTGACGATATATTAATTTTTAGCAAGACTAAAGCAGAGCACTTGAAACATTTAGCCGCAGTAATGAAAAAATTACAGCAAGAGAAATTGCTGATTAATATGAAGAAATCATCATTTATGAAGATAAAGATCATTTATTTGGGTTGTTTTATCTCTGCAAATGAGTTGAATATGGACCCAAAAAAGGTAAATGCAATCAAGAATTGGCCATCGCCGAAAAATGTGTTTGAAGTTCAAAGCTTCCATGGATTAGCTAGTTTCTACAAGAAATTCATCCAAAATTTCAGTGGGATTCGCACACCAATGATCGATATGGTAAAGAAAAGACGCAAATATTTTCATTAGACAGAGGAAGCAGATAAGAGTTTCAATTTTCTGAAGAAGAAGATCACTGAGGAACCAATTTTGGTTTTGCCATATTTCAGCAAGACATTCCAGGTCAAGTGTGACGCGAGTGGATTTGCAATAGGAGCGGTCTTGAGCCAAGATGACAGACCAATCACATACTTCAGTGAAAAACTAAATGAAGCGAAGGTTAAGTACTCCACTTATGACAAGGAATTCTATGCGGTCATACGAGTGATGAAGAAATGGAGACACTATTTGGTTCCCAAGGAGTTTGTTTTGTATAACGATAATCACGCTATACAATTCGTGACTCAACAAGAGAAGTTGAACCAAAAACATGCTAAATGGGATGAATTCATGCAGAATTTTACTTTTGTCATCAAGCATATTTCTGGAACTGCTAACAAAGTTGTTGATGCTTTGAGCAGGAAATGTTTGCTAATGCAGGAATTCAGAGTTAAAACTTTGGGTTTTGATAACCTCAAAGAGATGTACAAGGATGATCTAGATTTTAAGGAAGCGTATGAGGCATCTGAGAATCCAATTCTCAGGGACAAAACCTAATGAATTGAGTATATGATCTAAGATGGATTGTTATTCAGGGGAAATCAACTATGTGTTCCAAAATGCTCCATGAGGGAGAACCTACTGGAAGAAAAACACAGTGGAGGATTGGCCAGACACTTCGGTCATGATAAGACGTTCTCAAAATTGAATGGCTCATATTATTGGCCAAGGATGAGGAAAGATGTCAAGAAATTTGTGGACAAATGCAGGATTTGTCAACACACAAAAGGGAAAAGACAGAACACAGGGTTATACCAGCCATTACCCATACCTGGAAGACCGTGGGATGTAGTGAGCATGGATTTTATATTGGGACTACCAAGGATGCAAAGAGGATGTGATTCAATCTTTATGGTAGTAGACAGATTTTCCAAGATGACACATTTTATACCATGCCAGAAAACCAGGGACGCAACTCATATTGTGAAACTATTTTTCAAGAAAGTCATCAGACTTCACGGCTTGCCAAGGAGTATTTTTTCTGATCGATATACCAAGTTCGTGGGACATTTCTGGAGGACTTTATGGAAGAAGCTAGGGACAATTTTGTCATTTATCTCTGCATATCATCCTCAGATGAATGGACAGACAGAAGTTGTGAACAAAATCTTGGGATATTTGTTGAGGAGCCTTGTGAATGAACACCACAATCAATGGGATCACATTTTGCCACAGGCGGAATTTGCTTATAATGATTCACTCAACAGAAGCACAAGGAAGAGTCCATTTCAAATTGTATATGGAATGCAGCCTAGAGGATTTTCTGAATTGAAAGATTCAGAATGAAATGAATTCAGGAGTGCCAGTGCAGAGAATTTTGCAGAAGCAATGAAGGAGCTTCACAACCGAGTTAAGGAACGATTACAAAATTCAAATCAAGAATACAAGCACAGAGTAGATCAAAACAAGCGAGAAATTCAATTTGAATTTGGTGATCTGATTCTTTCACATCTGAGGAAGGAAAGGTTCCCAAGGGGGACATATAACAAACTAAAGATGAAAAAGATTGGACTGTGCAAGGTCGTGAAGAAATTTGGGGCAAATGCATATGAGATTGAATTACCCGATGGGATTAGAATTTCATCGATATTCAATGTTGTGGATTTGTACCCTTACAGAGCTGAAGAAGCAGGGGCAGAAAATGAACAAATAGAGGTTCAATGGAATAAAAAAATGCATGTAGTTGAAAAGGCACAGATAAAAAGCATAATTGGCAAGAGTATTAGGAAAAATACTAGTAGGGAGGAGTATTTTGAATACTTGGTCAAATGGAAGGGACATCTAGTTGAAGATGCTAGATGGGAAGATGAAGCAGAAATTTAGAAGCATGGAAATATCGTGCAAGAGATCATGAACAGGAGTTCATGAAAATTTTCAAGCGAGGGAGTATGATGCAGGAGCATTGTGCAAAGTCTAAAGCACGCGACTAAGCCAAAGAAATATCTGGATTCATGGAGGAAGAAAAAGAGCACGCTTTCATAAGAACCGTTTTGAATTTTGAACTTAAAAGGAATTAATGTAATAGTTAGGAAGATGGCGTACTTTGCATTTATATCTTGGAGGTTGTAAACAGATCTTGAGCGATTTCTCTCATCTGTAGAACATTAAGGAATTTAAGTCTGTTAAATGTAAGAGTAGGTAGATTTAAATTATAGATTAGACAGTTTAGAAGAACAAGAAGGAAAACAAATATAGACACCCTCATATTTGTATCTGTAGAGGATTAACACATTAGCATAGCACAGAAGAGGAGAGTTGTAGCAAAGAGATCTGTAGAGGAAAATCCTATGTGTAGGAGCTTTGAATTAATATATGAAGCTTTGAATCAGATATCATGGTGTTATGATGTTTTATGTTTATACATGGTGAATGGTATGTTCATGGTTGTTTATTCTCTCTGTTATGCATTTGTTTTAATACTGTGTGTATGTATGATTTCATGCTGAATGTTTGAAGTCTAAAAGAGAGAGAGAATGAGTTTCAATTGTTTCTCTTCCTGAGTGAGAGAATTTCCTACAAGGAGCACATTGAAACGTCCGCAAGGTGTGTGTTGACAAGGGTTCTGAGTTTTATCTCAGAAAACTTAGGAGGGATACCATTGTTCTCATTCTAGTAGAAGTGCAGGAGGAGCACAGAGGCCGTGCAAGGAGTGCGCAGGCTATTGGAGGTCTTGGGACTTATCAACTAAAGGAAGGATTGAAGGACTACTGTTGCCAAGAAAGCATAGAGTCAGAGAGATCAAATACTTGGAAGTATTTGAAAGAGTGCCACAGGGAGTGTGTGCAGGATTCATTTGGAGACTTGAGTTGTCAAAGAAATCTCAGGAGAGTTAGTACCTTTGAAAGTACTCAAAGGGAGATGGATATTGAAACCGTTTCACAAAAATTAAGTCCCAGTGGGAGAGCATTGGCTCATTTCACAGAGATTCCTGGAGGAGTGAATCAGATGGTTGAGATTCTCTGTGGAGATCTCACGAAGTTGCGAGGACCGTGAGATTCAGTGAAGCTGGAAGGAGTTTAAGTGTTGGATGAATCCACCCTTCGGGAGGTAAGACTCAACGTGGACCGTTGATCATAATAGTGGAGTGCCAGGATCATTTCAGAATTCGGGATTTCGAAGTGTTAGGGGGACGGTAGTCGGAGGCTTGTTCAAGTCTTGAAAGCCGAGAAGAAGGATAGGTGGCGAGATTCCATGTCAAAGATAGAAAGCATTTGAGTGGACAGGTTGCGTGTCTTCGTCAAAGAGGCGGAGTCAAACCTTGTTGACCATTTTGGGGTTTTGGAAGGTTGAAGGACTGGGAGCCTTGCATCCATATTCGTGAAGTTACGAAGTCCAAAACCCCAATGAAGTGAAAAACCGATTTGAAAGCCAACCTTTGTTGAATGCATCGGAATTCATAAATTCAAGTTTCAGAAGTTGTAGAGATGGGAATTGTCGACAACAAGGATTGGGATTGCGATATCATGAAACCTGAAGGCCCAAATTAGGAAGGGCGTGACTTATTGTGGTCAATAAGACTTGGGTGATTTTTTATGTTTAATCATGTGGCATACACATAAGGACCCACAGAAAACACCGTTGTGTGTGTGGTATTCCTTGAGGAGGAACTGAAGAGTCAATTTGACTCGAGGGCAGATTTGGAATGATCCTGAGCGGACCTTAGCCTGAGGGTTCGGTGGTCTACACCAGTGGAGCTGGTAGTTTTATGTATGCAATGGTCTATACTAGACCAAACATTGCACATGCAGTGAGAGTTTTGAATGGGTGTATGTGAAAACCAGGGAAGGAGCATTGGTTAATGGTAAAAGGGGTCTTCATGTATTTGCAAGGCACTGTTATCTATGGATCGTGCTACCAAGGAAGACTGATATTGGATAGAGTGCTGGATATACATGGCTTTGTGGATGAATAATGGTTTGGAGATATGGATCGTAGGATATCTACAAGTGGGTATGTGTTTAACCTATTTGGAGGAGCAATAAGTTGGATGAGCATAACACAGACTGTAGTGGTGCTTTTAACTACATAAGCTAAATACATGGAAACCACTCATGTAAGTAAGGAAGTAGTATGGTTACAAAGATTTTGTTCAAGTATTGGGTTTGTACAACAAGTTGTAAGGATAGATTGTGATAGTCAGAGTGCAATTTTTCTAGCGAAGAACCCGACTTGTCATTAAAAGACAAAGCATATTGATATTCGATATCACTTTGTGAGAGACATGGTTGAAGAAAATAAACTATTGTTGATGAAGGTGGACACTTTGAAGAATGTTGAAGATTCATTAACAAAAACTGTGAGCACTGAGAAGTTCTCTTGGTGTAGAGGATCCATGGGCATTGTTTCCCTAGATTGTTGACTATGTAACCTTGTAACCCCTTGTATTCAAAGAAAGTAACAAGTGGGAAAATGTTGTGTATGTTTTATATTCTTTGAATGATTTTTTCCCTCGGTAAACGTGTTGCATATTTGCCTCGTTTTTTGTGTTTCCTTGATTTTCGTGTCCATTTTTGAGAATTTTTTTGGCACATGGTTTTTTGCTAATGGTTTTCTATTTCCGATTAAGGAATTAGGGTTGTTGACTAATCCAGGCCATTGGGTTAGGGTTTTGGATGCCATTGTCTCCTATATGTATATTGTATTGTAAACAATGTATCACCATGAATGAATATAAAATATGTTGGTTTTCCCGGTTTGGGTTTCCAGGGGAAAAATCTCTATGTAATGTTTGTATTTTCCATTTTATCTTTTATGTTATTTTATTGAAAATATGTTTATAGTAAATATTATACAAGGTTAAAATATACAAAAATTCTTATAACCATCCATATGCTTATAAAACCATCATTTCACAATTTGTTGGTGAGCTACAAATTTATGTTTGGCCTTCTCCCTTTGTCTTTTTCAACATAACTAATGTGTCAATTATGTTATGAAGGAGAGAAGAAGGTTTTACCCTCGAGGCCTAACACCATTGTAGGGATGGAAAGAAAATATTAGTTGGAATATTTTATTCTATCCCATACATACAAAAAACAAGAGAGGTACCCAATGCCTCCTTAGGAGTAGCTCTATCCACCTAGGGAACATTGAGAAAAACATTGTGTTGATTCTAACGATTCTTCATTATAATATTTTTTCAAAATTTGGATCATATTTTTATTTGTTGACTCAAACACCCCATTACCTTGTAGATAATAGTTATCAAAATGCTTGATAATGATTCCCTTGTCCAAAGAAAATTCGATAAGAAAAGTTGAAGAAAAATAGGTGGCATTATCAAACACAATAACAAACTAGACACCAACCTTGGTTATTAAATGTTGTTATGAAAATTAAATGACTACTTTTTCATTTACTTGTGTTAAAGGTACAACTTCATCCCATTGCATGAAATAATCCATTGTGGTTAGGATATATCTATTCTCCTTTGATGAATTCGTATTTATTTCCCCTATGATGTCAATACCCCATTGTTCAAAAGTTAGGTTGATTGTAGCAGGTTGCAATGGTATTGATGATTTATTCTCTATTATTGAACTTAGCTGACAAGTTTTTCATTTCCTCACATGAGCATGAGCATCAAAAAAGGGACTGGGCCAACAATTTCCATCTCTCAGAATTTTGTGAGCTATAGTTTCACTAGAAAAATGATCCCCAATCATCCCATCATCGAGGTCCCTCACAACTTTTTCAACATATTACTTCTCCAAACATATTAACAACACCACATCAAAATTATCCTAGAAAAGGATGGAATTAATCAATCTGTGTTAAGTGGATTTCATTCTTAATTCCCTTTTCTCTTTCATCTTCATGTGGCTCATGCATGACCCATGGTGCAAAAAATATGTCAAAATTAATTATACCATGAATCTACAATGGATAGAACATATAGGACTTTGTTAGTGTAAACATAAAATGCATTTCCCCATCCTTCATCTTCTTTGATTTTAGCATATTGTGATTTTGTAGCGAGTTTGCATAACCCTTTCCTTCTCACAATCTAAGCAGGTTTTGTTTCAATATCAAATTCCTAGATTGTCATCATCAAGTTTCCTCTATGTTCCCCTAATTCTTGTTGAGTGAATAATTATTGAACAATGGGGTGAGGTACTATCACTTTTGTATGATTCTTAAGGATGTAAGACCTAAAGTGTTTGATAACTTTATAAACAACAAAGTCTTTCTTATCTATAACAATGCAATTAATTTATTCTCCTTGCATGTTTTTATTCATGAAGGAAATAGGTGCTTCAATTCCTTCAGGATATTTGTTAGTTAGCACTATTGCAAGGGAGTGATTAGAAGAAAAATCATACAGGAAGAAATTACAATTGAATTATGGACTGCATAATACATGAGAATAATTATAATAGTTTTAATATTCTCAAATCCTTCTTTACCATCCTTATTCCATTTGAAATACAAATATTTCCTAATCATTTTTTGTAGTGGTTCAATGGTTTCAACAAAATTAGGAATAAACTTTCAAAAGAAAATAATTTTCTTGAAGAAATATTGAATTTCCTTCTTGTTATGTGGTAAAGGAAGTTGGGATATAAGCTTCATGTACTTGGGATTTATTGTTATCTCTTTCTTGGATATGATATGACCAAGCAACTTACATTTAGTGAAAATATGTGTTTTTCTTGGGATTCAGATAAATTCAATACTTCCTACACCCTTTGGAAATCTAGGTAAGATGTGAAATATGGTTAGTTCGATCTTTTGAATAAACCACTTCATCATCCAAGTAAAAAATTACACTATGGTTTATAAGACCTCAAAAATAAACATCCATTACTCTCTAAAAAGTGGCTCCAATGTTAATTAATCCAAAAGGAATTTTTTTGTAAGAAAACGTAACGAACTTGGTACAAAATGTAGTCTTAATCCTATCTGCCTCTGATACCTTAATTTGATTGTATCCTAAAATATCGTTAATGAGTGAAAAAATTTCAAATCTCAATATGGTCTGTAGGAGTTGTTCCATAGGTGGAATGGGATGATTATCCTTTTCCAAATCCCTATTCAAGTTTCAAAGATCCACAAAGAGACATATTTCTCAATTTTTCTTTCTGATGGGTATGAGATTGGAAACCCAAGCCAACTGTTAAACCTGAAAAATATATTTTTTCATCTAAGAGTTTCTTTAATTCTTTCTAAATTTGAGGTTCAATAGAAGGATTCATTCTACGAATTTTTGTTGGAATGGATTGAACTCCTTTTTCATCAAGATAATATTTTGAATGGTTTATCTATCATAAGTTTTAATATCGTCATATGACCATGAAAATACATATTGATATGCTTTAAGAAGTTTAACATGGGCTCTCTTTTCATGTTCATAACAACTTCCCTCAAGATTAACATTTTGTGGATTTTCTGCAATTCCTAGATTATTGACTTCATGATTGAAACTAGAGCTTCTATTTTTTACATTTGGTGATCCTTTAAACTTGTTATGCAAGTCAAATAATTTTTCTATATTAAAAATACATTTAGGCATAGTATGTTTTGTAGCCACAGTTGATCTCTCTTTACCTTCTTCTAGAATAACCAAAAATTCTTCATCGTCAATAGCTAGGTATTTAAAATTCTCCTAATTAGTAATAAATTCTAAAATATGTCATCGCCCTCAAAAATTTCTAATTTGTGATATTATCAAGAATACTAAAACTCAATAACAAACCTGCTAGATTCAAAATCATCTAGTGGGGAAAGTCTACAAGCATCACCATATAAAAAATCAACCACTATATTATGTGAAGCATTAGTATGGGAGAGGATCCATGGGAAGTTTTGGATGGGGTGCATAAATTTTATGAAGAATTTATCTCCACATTACACAATTTTGGAATCCTCTCTTTGTGGGATGCTAGTGTGTAGGACTGTGATGCTACATGTAGGTTTGTTTGTATTTCTACATAGCTTTTAGGATTATAAGGTGAGTAAGAGGAAGAGTGGAGTAAGTTCATAGGAATTTTAAGAGCTAATTTCATTATTCTATAGGAAGAGGAAAATGATTCCTTTTGTTGGGTGAAGAATGTGTAATCTGGAAATTATACGATAAAACTAGGACATTAGGCCTTAGCAGAGGGATCTTTCTCTAGTACCAAAACATGGTGGTGGAAATCAGTTTGGCAGATGGATGCACTGTTAAAAATGAGAGTCCTCATTTGGATAGCTATTGAGGTCAAGTTATTAACATGGGATATTGGTCTCTGTAGAGGATGGGTGGGTCCTAATAGATTTTCTTTGTGCAAGATAGAAGCCAAGTCGTCTTTACATCTATTTTTTCAATGTCCACATGCTCAATAGGTTTGGGTCACTATTGAAACTCATTTCAAAATCATTGGGAAGTCCCTGTGGGTTTTGTGGAAGAATGTATCTCTTGTTGGTTGAGTGAGAAAACTATAAAGGATTTCTCATCACTTCCATGTTTCTTTGTTTATTTTACATGGTGGGAAAGAAAATTATGTATTTTCCAAGATAGATTTCTTCCTCCTGAGGTGGTGGCTAGCTTGGTTTTCAATTTGGCTGGTGAATTCAAATGTAAGCCAAAACTTCCTAAGAAGAATTTAGTCCATATGCTTGATTTTGTGGAGGGGATCCCCTGGGGATTCTTCAATAGTACAAGCCAGGGACACCCACAAAAAAGTGGTGTGGGAGCTCTTCTCCACATCTCAACTGATCATTTATTCGAGATCATATATTCTCTAGGTCTCGATTCAAATATGAAGGTGAACATTTTTTCCTTATGGGATTTATTGTTTTTAGTAAATTCTCTAAATTTGAGGAAACTCTAGATTATGGGGTATTCAAAGGTGGCTACAAAATGGGTCAATGAATGGATGTAGATTCAAATACTATTTCCCCAACCCCTGTTTCATAACATTCACTCTTTCTTGTAAGAGTTAGAGTGGTTTTCTTGCAATCACATCTACAAAGAGTTAAACTCCAAAGCGAATGGCTTATCCAAAGACACTTTGTCTCTGAGTATATGATATTTTATTTATCAGGAATATCATGATGGACAGTTCTATGATGAGATGTCCTTTATTTTATAAATTTATCTTCTGTGTTATCATGAAATATTTTAAATGATGTTTTGACAGTAGAGATGGAAAATGTATAGATAAGTCATTTTGAGAAGGGGTGGTGATACAAGGAAGTTGGATAGGCCAAAAATTTACATTTTGTAAAGGTCTATAGGAAGTTTTGAAGTGTATGAAAAAGAGCAGTCCCCATAAAGGACATAAATATGTGTGTTTCTTCTCGAAATATAATTTTTTTCTTTATTGGGAAAAAAAAGGGTTTGATATGAAGGATGCTTCGAAATATTGAAGAAGTTGGATGCCTTACAATAGGGTCCACTTATATATATATGTATATTCACAAAGGCTCATGTGAACAAAGAACATTAGTTGAGTTATGAAAACCTAGGAATGATTGTAATACTTCTCAATCATGAATAAAAAAATTGGTGCTCTTACTATAAAAGAAGGCCAAAACTCAAAGCGTTGAAGATCAAGAGGAGTCCCCAAGTTTGCTCACTTGAGAAAGTTTTCGATATCAACACCCCTATTTACCACATTTAATAAACTAAATCCATTAAATATTAAATAGATGATATATTCTTTTCCATGTGATCATATATAACAAAATATGTATTAATAGACAAATATACGTCAAAATGTTAATAATGCCTCAAAATAAACACATGCTCATCACTATATGCAAATTAATCATTCATTTATAACAATATAAATTTCACATCATGTCCAAATAGTCACATAACCAAAAATAGTCACATAACCACCATGCAAGAAGGAAATACATTAAAAAAACCAAAGTTAAATAATATGAATCCATAACAACATCCTCATCATGTGTGGGAATCCAAGCCCACTTAGAAATAACATTATCAATTTGAAAGGTAACCGTATCTTTTCCTTTTCCAATTGACAATCCCAAGATTATATGAAGCTTTCCATCCTAACAATACATTCTTGAGATCTCTACTGATGCAAATGAAATCTCAAGAAAAATACATATTCTTATCAACCATGCATAACGCATTCTCATGCAAGCTATACACAAATAATCAAACCAACAAATAATATCAAACATGTGCATTTTTGTAAGAGATAGAAGAGGTGGGATTGAAAGGAGATTGAGTTGGGGGAACTCTGCTACAAGTAGACTAAACACTAACATCCTACTATTTTCATTAAATTTCTAACTATTAGCTTCAGAATACAACAATTACCATCAGTCTCAAAATTGTGCAAGATATCAAATTTAGGAAGCATCAAAGGCATTATCCTAACTATGCATTTTTATTAATACTCTATTAAATTCCACATCATATAGTTTCCTATTCTTTAACTATTTTGGTCATCATATATGCTTCTTCATAATACAATGTATGCAGGTCATTCAAAACATCTTAAGACCTGTACTGACTCATTCATCACAATAAATATAAGATATATTAGCCACATATACCATGCACGTGTTGTATATAACATACCCAACAATGAGCAACATTAGCTTTATTTAATTCCAAACACGGGTAAAGTAACATTCATAATATGCATTCTAGCATTGCACTAAATAGTCACGTGCATGCAACTAAATAGCTCTACACATACATATATACACATAACTTTCAATAATTCTAGGAAAATAACCAAACCTTTAGGTATATAACTCTAACTATCTCTAGGGCATAGCTATAACTTTCAATAGAATTTAACCATCTAATACCTGGGTGAGTGGAAGTTAATGATGATCTCTCATGACGTGTGAGTGGCAAATCAACATAAAAATACAACAATCTATTAACTTGGAGGGATTATTGAAGACCTGTTTTTACAATAAATTTGAATATGGTGTAAGAAGATGAAATGTAGGAAATTGAATTAGATTTACAAATATACAACTTTTATTCATAGAAATTATGAATAATTATGTCAAATTTGATTTTTTCTAACAAAGGTATCTTTGTTTTCCAACAAAATATAAGGTATATGTTTTTGTTCGTGCAAGTGTTGAGTACCTAAACAATGGAATTTCATTCCAAAAACTTTTATACCTAAACCAATTTTTCTTATGTCTTGTATTTTTTTGAAATATATATATATATAATTAACAAAGTCAACATATCCCTAAAATTACATCTTGTGTTCATGAAGGATAAGAGGGTCTCAACATGATCAAAACAATTTTTTTTTTCTTTAGATTGTAGATATCAATCTCCTCTAGTGCCACATATAACTCATTTAAGAAATGGTTAAGCCAACAAAAAATTATAGAAGAATTAGAGAGGTATGTATTCTAAGATTTTGATATATGTCAAGAAAAAATTAGATTAAAAATAGTAAACATTATTAATTTAAAAAAAAAATGTATATTTTGAATCTCCACAGCCAACTTTATTTGTGTCTGTAGTTTTGTCAATAACTAAATTGTGTATCCTATAGAAAAATAATGTTAAAAAAAGAGATATGGGGAGGAATTCATAAAAATGGAGTTTTGTATGAATTTGCAGACCGAACCACTAGGTTTGTAATCTTGAACCTAAATCTTAGGCACCCAACTTAGCAAACATGTATGCTAGATTTTTCATTCCCACCTGAAAAATTTGAAATTCAAATAATTTGCATGATCTTTAGGAACGTCCACACATTCCTAAATAATGCATGCATTCCTAAATCATGTGTGTGTTCCTAAAATTTTCATGCATTATTATCAAAAAGAACATGCATACGTTCCTGCTAACACAAAAAAATTCTTTCCCCCTCTCACTCCCCCCTGGAACCCTCTCCCTCCCTCTCTTTGTATTCCTCTCTTTCTCTTTGACCTCACTCTCCTTATCCTTCACTCACTTTCTCCTCCCTCTCTCTCCCTCTCCCTCTCTCTCTTCTCCCTCTCTCTTCCCCCTCTTCCTCTCTCTACTTTTGTCCCTCTTCCCCCCCTCTCTTTCCCCCATTGTTCCCCCCTTATCTCTCTTTACCCCACTCTCTCTCTCTCTCTCTCTCTCTCTCTATGTATCCCTCCCTACCTTCTCCACCCCTCACTCTCTCACCCCTATCTCCCCCTCCCTCTCTCTCATGCATCTACCCCTGTCTCCCCCTCAATCTATATCCCCCCCCCACTCTCTCTCTCCTTTTCCCTTCTCTACCTATCTACATCTTTCCCT
>ML785015.1:300525-311724 GCA_009831015.1 Picea engelmannii
CTCCAAGGATTCTGAAACCATAGATCTGATAGCTACTCACAATCTGTCTTGACAAAGCAAATCTCAAAGCCACTCCAACCAAGCTAATAATTCCAAGCCAACCAAAAGCTAACTTTCTCCATGAGAACTCCTCTCCTTTAATAAGTTGAAGAAGATAAGGTGAGGAGGTTAGGATGATCCCACTAAATCATGAAAGTGAGTAAGATCCAAACCATTCGGATGCCACCTCACCATAGAAGCTTCTCCTTCTAGAAGATTCGCGAAAACGTTCATTTTTCCCACGTGCTGGAATGTTCGCACCCTAGCTATTGTGCAACCTGCGAACTGTTCGCACCCTGGCTATAGTGCAACCTGCGAGAATTGGTCATTCTTGCACCCTGCCTATATAGCAACCTGCGAACATCCATTTTTATAAGGTTTTTACATAGGAAAAAACAATTTCTTTTCTCAGGAAAAGTTCTTCTCCTTTCTCTCTTTAGGAACTCAGGCCATTGACCCCTTCTGAAGGCAACAGATAGGTTTACATCATTAACGATCATAGGGATGCCGAAAATAATGTGTAACATCCTCTTAGCCGGGACCCATTCTTTATTTTCACCATACTGATGTTCAGAGGGGGTGTTGGAGTTACTTCACACACACCCATGATTTATTTTTCCTATGGTTGATCCTTTTTTATTAGTCATAATTAGTCATTATCCAATCTCCTATATTTTAGGGGAGAATATTCCACCTGGAGAATATTCTCTTTTAGCTGACACTTCAGTTTGACTAGTTGAGTTGAGTTTAGATGTTGCATTGGGTTTGTAACCATGAAACATTAGGATCATCACCAACTCACTACTCTTTGATTAGTCAGTTAACTGAAGACTAGTTGACTAGTTAACTCAACTAGGTGGCAGTTCACTCTCGTAACTGCCTGAGAGATTAGACTAGGTGGCATTTCACTCCCATAACTATTGGTGTGTGTCCAGATCACTCTAGAACACCACTATGGTGCATCAGTTACTCATGTATTCTATATCTATTGTAAATTATTCACTCTTTGTGAGTGGAAATGAGTATGAGAATTATTTCCATTCTTTCTCTCCTTCTTCTTCTTTTTCCAATTCTCTCTGCAAATGTGTGTATCATTGTTTAGCTAGATCTATTCTGTGTAGGTCAACACATTTACAAGCAGATCTTGGAAACTATAAGCATGGCTCGTTGTATCTATGCCTTGATTCATGAACCTGTTCACATGTTTAATTCACTTCATAGTTGTTGTTAAAACCATCAATGGGGATTTCTTAAACCAATTCCCACTTTTAAAAATTGCCATCCCCTTTATTTTTTCCCTGTTCCTTCTGTTTTTGGTTACTTACTTGTTTTTTCTGAAAATGTCTAGGTGTGGAAGTTTGCAGATTCACGTCTTCATATTCCCACTTACTTTTATATCACTAGCCCGACCGACCACTTCACAGTTTCATATTGAACAAACTTTTTGGATCACGGGTTCCTGGATAGGCGGGTTGAACATTGCATTTCCATTGTTGCACCGCATGCAAACAACAGTCGGACTTCCATGATCTACAAATTAGCAAACAAATTCCCCTTTATCTCGTTTCTAACAGTTTTTCTTGCAATGAACCTAGCAAAATTAATATCCTAGAATAATTTAAAATAAGAGAATATATACTATGCGAAGTCCAATGGAACTATCATATCAATGAGAGGACATTAAAATTCAAATTTTTCATTGTTAATACTTGCGGTGAAACTAACAATACAATAACTTTACTTACACCTCAAAATTGATTTCCTTGTAGCATTTCGACGCTTCTCTTATACAAACAGATCCTTGAAACTATAAGTATGGCTCGTTGTATCTATTCATTGATTGAAGAAACTGTTCACATGTTTAATGCACTTCATAGTTACTGTTAATACCATCAATGGGGATTTCTTACACCAATTCCTGCTTCCAAAAATTGCCATCTCTTTTTTTTTCCCATCTGCTTTCCATTTTTGGTTACTTACTTTATTTTTCGGAAAATTCAAATTCGTCGTTATTAATACTTGCGGTGAAGATGACAGTACAATAACTTTACTTACACATCCCAAAATTATTTTCCTTGTAGCTTTTTTATGCTTCTCTAATACAAACAGATCTTGGAAATTATAAGTATGGCTTGTTGTATCTATTCCTTGATTGAAGAACCTATTCACATGTTTAATGCATTTCATAGTTACTGTTAAGACCATCAATGGGGCTTTCTTATACCAATTCCCACTTTCAAAAATTGGCATCCCCTTTCTTTATTTCCATCTGATTTCCATTTCTGGTTACTTAATCTTTTTTCAAAAAATGTCTAGGTGCGAGAGTTGGTGGATTCACGTCTGCAGATTTCCACTTACTTTTATATCACCATCCCGACCAACCGCTTCCTTGTTTCATATTGTACAAAAATTTTGGATCGTGGGTTCCTGAATAAGAGGGTTACTAGACAGGCGGGTTAAACATTGCATTTCCCTTGTTCTGTCACCTACAAACAACACCCAAACTTCCACAATCTACAAATTAGCAAACAAATTCCTTTTTATCTAGTTTTTTAGCACTTTTCCTTGATCAATGAACTTAGAAAAATTAATTCCCTAGAATAATTTGAAATAAAAGAATATATACTATGTGAATTCTAATGGAGAAATCATATGAACAAGAGGACATTAAAATTCAAATTCGTCGTTGTTATACTTGATATGAAGCTAACAGTACAAAAAATTTACTTAAACATCCCAAATTTTATTTTCTTGTAACTTTTCGACGCTTCTGTTATACAAACAAATCCTAGAAAATATAAACATCGCTCGATGTATCTATTCCTTGATTGAAGAAACTGTCAACATGTTTAATGCATTTCATAGTTAATGTTAAGACCATCAATGTGGTTTTCTTACTGTTTCAGGATTAATCCGTAAGTGCAGACACAAACCGATCTCCCTAGATCCACCTAGATCTAGAACAAAGCAGGACAAAATAATACTCTTTTTCTAGATTTATACTATTGAATGAACTAGGAGGCAAAGATCATGTACATACCTTATGAATGCTTCCTTGGGTCTCTGTTGTACCAATTTTTCTCCAATGCTCTTGCACCGTCAATACCACAACAGTACAAACCAATCGAAGCGAAGATAATTCAATATATTCAATAACTAATCTATACATATGATCAAGGAGTTATGTAATAAAGTGACATTAGCTTTATGTGAAAGAGACATATTACTGTATTGAATTGATAGAAAGAAAGACTTACAACCTGAGCCTTTATACTGTAGATCTCCTTTCGATGGCTTCTAGCTCTGACACACACACTTGCTCATGCATGAAGAAAATTAACTACTTTTGATAACCTTGCTGGTATTTCTAACTGTTGTAGCATCAGTCCTTCATACAATATTCCACTAATTCTCCAATCAATCTTTTGCTAGTTTGCTTCTAACATTTTCCATGAGCATTCTCCTCAATATATAAGAGAGAATAGATTAGTTACTTGGATAGGAAATGATCCCAAGATATCAGGAAAGCCAGTACTCAGATAACCATTCGAATGCCAACTCATCCTTCTAGAAGGTTCAAGATTTTATCTTTTTCCTTCCTTTATAAGTGGTTCGCACCCTAGCAGTTAGGTATAGTGCGAACTTCTCACACCTTAGCTTAATGTAGCCTATGAGAATCATTCATTCTCGCAGGCAAATATATAGGTAGCCTACGAACCTCCCTTGAAAATATGATTTCTGGAAGCAGACAAAAGTAACTTTTCTCATGAAAGTGTTCTAGTGAAGAGCCTGATTTCCCCATCATCATTACATCATCATGACAACCAAAATTATGGATAACACTTACAACAATTCTCGCTTTCGAAAATTTCCATCCGCTTTCTTTTTTCCCTCTACTTTCCCTTTCTGGATAATTACTCATTTTTTGGAAAATGTATAGGTGTGGGAGTTGGCAGATTCATGTATTCTTATTTATATTGTTACTTTTATATCACCAATCTGACCAACCACTTCCCCGTTTCATATTGAACAAAAATTTTGAATTGCAGGTTCTAGGATAGGTGGGTTCCTAGATGGGTGGGTTCAACATTGCATTTCCATTGTTATGTCACCTACAAACAACACCCAGACTTCCACAATTTACAAATTAGCAAAAAAATTCTCCTTCATCTCATTTTCTTTCTCTTTCTGTTTACTTGGTCCTTTTTTCGAATGTGTCCTTTTTTCGAATTTCTCATGCTTTTATATACAACACCTGAAGTTTTGCAATATACAAATTTCTTTCTCAACATTGCACTTCCACTATTCCCCTACGTACAAACAACATCCGAAATTCCACGATATACAAATTGATGGTTAGAATATATCACTATGACATACAATTTCACCATCGACCCCTCACATATCCTGGGTATATCTTGTGACCCTTTTTTTTGTAACTCGCCCAACCACTTTCCATACTTGGGCATTTCCTGGAATCTGTTTCACGGGTTGGCGGGTGGAAAAAATGTACAATGCTTGGTCGCTCTTCTCCATCCCTGCTACCTTCGTAATTATTTCTAGATATGAAATTATTAAGATTTAATGCTAGTAGTTCATTGTGGAGGAACCGTTAAGATTGTCATTAATGTCTGGAAGGCCGAAGAATATTTCTCATTAATACGAATTAAGCCAATATTTGTGGAGAAAAGTGTTATCCTTTCCAAGTATTCATTTCAAACCTGATGCAATATCTTTATTGCGTCGGTCGGTTGGCACCTTTAAGAAATCTCTAATTCTTAATCGCTCTTCGTCGTCACCACCACCTTCGCATTTTTTTCTAAATATGAAATTAATAAGATTTAATGGTAGTAACTCATTATGCACGAACGCTGGAGATTGTAATTGATCAACGAAAGTCTCGAGGAGATCTTCCATTGATACACATTAAACCACGATTTGCGGAGGGTTATATTATCCCTCCCCAATTTTCATTTCAAACATCGTCTAGAGAAAATGAAAATTCTCATTAACTTATGGCATCAGTTTTGTCCAGATACAGTAAACACCTTCGGGCATGATGGCTAGAGGTTCCAGTATTCTAGGGCATATTCTTACTACTCATCTCCCTCTGCCTAGGAGAAAAAAAGGAGATGGTCTCTTGGTACACTGAGAGATATATTTCAAGACAAATAATTCCAAGGAAACCCTACCTGCTCAGTTGTATTGATGGATGGCACAAAGGTTGATGTGATGGATTCTGAGCCAGAAGAAGATGATTCGATGGATGATGATACGACAATGGATGATGGAAATGCAGAGATTGTTCCCACTCCTGTGCCCAAATTGAAATCAACCATAATGAGCGGTACTTTCCGACTTAGGGATTGCGGTCCTAACAACACCAAAATAAGGATTTTCATAAAATAAACTGGCGTTAAACGCAATATCCGCTTTGCAACTCGAAAGTGGGAATTTGAGAGGTCCAAATTAGTCCGTTCTAGGTGGAAGTGTTTAACTATAAGGAAATGACATGTTGATGCTTCCAGAGATATATTTTAAGACAAAAATCTATTAAATTGTAGGATGATTGTCCTGTTCTTTGGATATAAAATTAACATCTTAGGGAATGACGACCATAACTCCCATTGGTGCAAGGCATATTTCTACTAGTCATTTCCTTCCACCCAGAATGGACTAATTTGGGCCTCTAGAATTGCACGTGTAACCTGTTATCACATAAGGTTGTCAAGGGCCATAGGTGTGTGTCGATATACTTGACTCTATAGTCTTACCCTATCTCTATCCTTTTCGAATACCAAATCTTAAGTCTTCCCCCCTTCATCTTTTAGATCGTTCTCTATTTTTCGCTTGTTCGTTTGTGCACCCTATTTTCCCTTGATGTCTTACCCGAAGGAAGTCTCAACCCTAAGCCTCTCTATTTTTCTCTGAGGATGAACACATGTCTCCTTTGTTTCAATCATTGTTCTTTTTGTTCTCCCATCCCACAACAAATTTCCCAGGTCCTTGTTCACGCAGGCTGCAGCCATGGACACAAAGCACAAATTTCATAACATCCCATTTTAGACTTAAAACGCAAGCAACAGGTTGTTTAATCATTCAATGGTGGAGATTCCAGGAACAATCTAGATCAACGGCCCACAGACATTCAAAAGTCCAAATTTTCGCAAAGTATAGCACCATGAAAAGAGCCAAAGCACGAAGCAAATGCAATCCATACATCTTAAAGTGGACAGGTGGCAGTTGATCCCAGTGTTTGGGGAAATTGCTTTGGGATTTTTTGAAGTGGGAACTCTATAAAAATGCCAAAGAGATGAAGCCCAAACTCTCAAAGAAATCGTGGATCATTGATCTTGAAATCAACAAGGAGTCGTTGATCCTAGAGGTGGTGCCTCCCAAAGACCCAAACCATCGAAGTACTGAAGTGTCGAAGCACGTGGCACTCTCATCAGGCATGACATGTGGTAGCAGATCCTTGGCTTCGGGGATTTTCCTCCGCGAGGTTTTTTATGTTTCACTTTCAAAACATCCGAAGCCCAGAGACCCGAAACAGATTTCAGTCATCTGAATCCAGACTACCACGCGGCGCTAGATCTAGAGCTTCGGGTAAAAGCGTTGACGACAAGCGATATTTGAAGTTTTATTTTCCCAAAGTTAGGATCCAATAAGGGATCTCAGCTGTCAATCTCAAGAGGGAAACACATATTCATATCCATAGCTCCAAGTAAAAGCAGCTGAAGGCAGAGGAAGTTTGAGGTTTGATTTTCCTAGAGTTCGTAGAACTGAAGTAATTATCGGTTGTTTGATTCAAGAAGACACATGTCATCACATCACCAGATCCGGGTAAAAACACATAAAGGATCCAAAGGAAAAGGAGCTAGCACCGAGCTTTGGAGCACTAAGTTTGTGGAATCCATAAGCACAAACATGTGGCATCCATCTAGCGATGACACATGGCACTCATTTCAAGCATTTTAGACATGCTTTCTACCTATTTTTGAGTGACACATGTCACCTCTCCTTCTGTGACATATCAACATGATGACATCAGGAATTCACATCAGATCATCCTCCAAGAGATATTATTGTTCAGCGCCAAAAGTATCACCCCATCCCAAGGCACACTTTTGGCAGATCCTAAAGTTGGTGGGAGATTAAGCTTGGGAGTGGTGATAAATCTAGCAGGTGTTCTCAGATCGCAGATCAAGACCAGACCTATGGCCACAGTCCATTGTGGGGACACAACATGCTCGAGCAATATTTTTCTTGAGAGGTCCCACAATGGAAACCATGGTATGGAGAAAATGTTACGTGGAAAAATGTGATGGATTGCGGGCCCAAAAGCGGTCTGAATCTAAACTGATTTTGACGGCCCCTCAATCTCATGTTTATGTGGCATCCTATCTGAGAGAAGCACATGGTCGCGCCCCTGAGCATTAAGTATCATTCAATATCATAGGAAAGGAAATTAATGGAAGGTAAGTTTGGTGGTTGAAACCTCATCTCACTCCATAAATGGAAGACATGGAAGGTCTGACTGCGGGGACTAAATAGTCAGCTCATGGTACCCATGTGGACAAATTTCCAGGAAAAAACAATGTCAATCTGATCTCGCATCTGACAGAGGGATGCACGTTCAATCTGATAGAATAAGGTGTCGACACAAAGATTTGATTGTAGTGGCCAGGTCATACTCCCGATAGTGGTGAATTGTTCTGAGTATAAATAATTAGTTTTGATATTTTGTTAGGGTGGTCAACTGGTTGAGAAGAGCTCCCTATTTTGTAATGTTTTGATGCCAGAACTATTCTCTTGTTTTGTATCGTATTTGAGACTTTCATATTAATAGAAATCAACATCTTTTCATCTCTTTGTAAAAATTGTGCTAAAACACTTAGACATGGAGGATCCAGTCGAGGGTTGTTATGTTGTTGTAATCTAGGTTTTATTGCAACGGTATCGTGACCAATTTTAGTCAGATTCCTTGTAATAGTTTCCTCTGTTACACTGAATGGCTTGGGCATGGAGGATCCAGTCGAGTTGTTGTAGCTGCATGGCGATGTAGGTTTGATCATTGTGTTGTTGTGACTGTGTTGTTTGGACGTATTTCATGGTCTGAAGCTTGAGCTTAAGAGTGATCTTGAGCTTAAGAGTGATCTTGAGTCTGATTTTTTCTTCTCCAAGCTACTTGAAAGCCTGATGCTCATAGCAGTCTTGTTCACCTTTATCACTAACTCTTTCCACTTCTCACACTTAAAATCAATTCAATGACTAAAGTTAGTTGTGGTCCTCACTTCCCTGTGCATTTCTTGTCCAGCTATGTGTTAAACATCATTCATATATTGGGTTTTTTCCATTGACCTCCACTCATATAAAACCAACATCCACTAAAAAATCTGATGGGTATTGGGCTTATCCTCCCATAATCTGAGAGTGAATCTCAGTGCTAAAATTCTTGGAGTCTTTTTTGTGGAACAAATTGAATACATTTATATAGGATAGAATGACAAAGAAGTTCTAATTTTGAAGATGCATCAGATATCAGTACCATTGAATATTGCAACTTGCACTTGGTGACTCCACTATTTCGACTCCGCTGTTTCAGTTATGGCTCCTAAAGGCAGACACACGAGGTCAACTTCACTGCTGCCTCTATCAACATCTGAAGATGACCCAGAGAAAATTATCAGAAAGGGAAAGACCTCTCAAAAAGGTACCTCCACTGTTGTACCAAGTTTTTTTGATAATTTGCATAATCCCTCTTTATAAACTCCGGTAACTGTTTATGATTATCCTATTATACAAACTACTGGAGTTTCAAGAAATTTGAGTTTTGTGAGTTTTCCTGCCAATTTCTCCCCTCCTATTCTTGGTTTAGAAGGAGAGAGCTTTGACACCCCTTTCTCCCCTAAAGTTGTGAAGTGGAAGGAGAGAGATTTGACCTTAGAAGACTTTCCTACTCTAGACTTTACTACTTGTCCTCCTATTAGAGTTGTTGCAGTTACAGAAGGGAAAACCTATTTTATCACTAGCCCTTCATATTTATCTCCTAACGATCATCATTTTCCTTTTTCTCCCAGAAGCACAGCCACAGTCTCTCCTGTTCGAACTCCATCTCCTTCTGATTGTCATCTAGTTCACGTCCAAATGGAAGGTGCTAATCCTCCTAGGAATAGGATGGCTGAGATATTAGCTGCTAGATACACCCCTCTGGTTTTATGTCAGCCTATAAATTCTCTCCTGGAAATGGACTACCTTAAGTACATGCCCCAGTTCACAGGGAAGGGAGACATGACTTTAGAAGAGAACCTTTCATCCTTTTATATATTTGCAGAGATTCAGGCAATCGAAAATGAAGATGTGTGGATGAGAAGTTTTGTGTAGAGCCTTGATGGTGATGTCAAGGATTGGTTCAAGGACTTGCCTGCTAGACCTATTGATGGGATTGTTGCTCTAGATGATTCATTATTAAGACATTGGGGGAATAAAAAATATCTCCTTTATTATGTTACAAAATTTGCAGCACTTAGGAGAGAAGAGGGGGGAGTTGTTTCAGACTTCTCGAAGAGATATAATAAGATGTATAAAATGATTACCACTGAAATTAAGCCCACAGAAGCCTCTGCCAAGATGAATTATGCTAGTTCTTTTGATCCTGAGTTTTTCCTCCTATTGAGAGAAAGAAGGGCCACCTCCTTGGCTCATATGCAAGATGCAACCCTTGAAGCAGAATCCAATATTTTGGCAGCTAACAAGCTTAGGAGTAAGGTTGATAGACACCAAAGAAAGGGTAGGTCTGAAGCTTTGACTTTTGGTTCCTCTTCTTCCCCCCTTCAAATGGATGAAGTGACCAAGCTACTAAAATCACTTTCTGCTAAAATGGAAAGGTGGGAATTGGAGGGAACGCAGAGCTATAGGAATAACCAAAATGTTGATAATAGGGGTAGTTTCAAAAGACCAAACAATGCTCCTCATATCATCTAAAGAAACCAAAGAAACAGGGACATAGATGATCAAAGTATTCAAGATCCTCTCCAAAATAACCTTGTTACTGATGAAGAAGGAGAGGAAGAAGATCTTGATCCTAAAATCCATTGTCTTGGAGACACCTCTGCATTTCCTCATTTAACCCAAGTTGCATATGAGGATTCTCTCATGGATAGTTAAACAAATGAGTTGAGTAAAGGAGAAAGGCCTGGAAGTAGTCCAAACAGATATAAACTTAGGTCCAAGAAGAAAGAAGGAAAGCCTAACATTCCTGATCATCCTATTAGAACTGAAAAACTATCTAAAAATGTGGAAAATGGCGTTAAAGAAAAGGAGGCAAACCCACCAGCGGTCAAAAGCCCAATCCCAAAAGTGAAGGAGATTCTAAAGTCTCCCTCCTCTTTCAGCTTTGAGCATGAGATTCAAATTATTAGGATCCTTATACCTCTTTCAGAGTTGGTTGAGCACGAGGGTTTCAAAAGGTGCCTCTTCAAAATATTGCAGCCCGAAGATTCATCTCATTCCACAAACTCAGTCAAACTCCAAGATGAAAATCTAGTTGTCATACTAGGACCTTTGGTAGAGGATAGAGATGATTCCTCACCTCCTTTTTATACATCATTGAATATTCATGAAAAATTGTTGCATAACTGCTGGATGGATTTAGGGGCGTCTCACAATATCATGCCTACAATTGTTATGGATGAACTCAGGTTGGAGGTTACAAAAACCTACCATGATCTGTATTCATTTGATTCCAGGAAGGTGAAATGCCTCAGAGTGATTAAATACCTTGCTGTCTCCTTGTTCCAACTGTCAATGAAGAGTGTGGTCATGGACATAGTGGTATTTGATGTCCCCCCTAAGTTTTGGATGCTCTTATCTAGATCATGGATCAAAAGACTAGGGGAAATTTGCAGATGGATCTGTCATATGCCACCATTATTATGTTCGGAGGGGAACACAAAAGGATTTATAGAGAAGAACAACTTGCCTACATTATTAGTGATGAAGCCAATCCCATCAACCACCCCATTTTCTCAGTCAATACTGATTTAGGAACCAGTAGTTTGTAGCTTTGTGATGTTCCTCAGCCTCCTATCGAAATTAGAAAGCAAGCTATTACCTTTTGCAAAGAGCCCCCCCCCCCAAGACCTCTGTCTGGATTTTTTT
>ML785015.1:326915-341538 GCA_009831015.1 Picea engelmannii
CCACCAGAGAGAAGATTTTTCGTTCAGATTGAAAGTGGCCACTCAGGCCTTCAAATTCTCTAAAAAATCATGGACTCTGAAATATTTCTTCAGTCCAAGTAGGCAGGCCTCTGCTTCCTCTCCCTTCTTTATCTCACCATCAAATGAGGGAGGTTTCGCCTTTCTGAATTACTCAAATTTATGACCCTTGGAAGTCTTTTGTTTCTTCTGTTTTCTTTGAGAATAGGAACTGGTCTTGCTGCTAGAAGAGCCTTCTAAATCGCCATCTTCCTTCTTAGAGGAATCGTCTAGCACTAGTCCTTTACCTCTGGGGTGGACCTTCCTTGAGGTTCTCCTCTTGGTATGGCCACTGATATGACCATGTTTCTTCATCTCGGGTTCATGCTGCATTTGTTTTTGTAGGTCAGATAAGCTCTGCAGTAAAACTGCATTAATTTCGGTTTTCTTTTCTTGTTCTTTCATCATCCTTTCATTGTCGGCCTTGCAGCTTTACAATTCAACCATGAGACTCCTCACAGTCTTAGCTAGATCTAGAGGGGTCCTTATTGCTCTTCTTTCGTCAGAATCTTTGTCTCTGTTGTGGGAGCCTTCTCCCATCTCTTGGTGAGTCACCATTCTCTGCGTCTGTAAATTCCCGCGGTTGATCGTCCGCCTGGGTGAAAATACAAACGTTGGTTATTAGTCAAGAGTTAGATACATTTTTTTTATAACCTGCGCATAAATTCATAACTCTTTCACATGCATACACAGTCGAGTTCTCGTTTCCAAGTTTTGATCCTGGATAAGAGAGTTAAGTTAGGGGGTTACTCCTCTTAGGAGTGCTTCGAACGGATATTATGTGCAACTCGTTCATGAGACCAAGTAGGCCAAGTGTTTTAGCCATTCTTTGATACCAATTTGTAACACACCCACTACCATAATCAAAATTTTCGTTGCTTTCTATAGAATCAGAGCCCCTGGAATATCTGCGGAGGCCTAGCGTAAGCTATCTCTTTCTCTGTCTACTCCCATGTGATTCTGGATCATGATCACAGGTCAAATAACCATGGCGCCTCCTAGTAATTCGCGACTCGATTCTATAGGAATGTCGAAGATTTTGACTCTGCAACCGCTGAACCCCGACAGGGCTAGCGACTAGCCAATAGGGACGAATCCCAACAGGGTTAGCGAATGACGAATAGGAACGGGCCCTGTCATGTGGTTGAGTGGAGTATAGGTGGCAAGAGGGAAGCATGACACGGAGGGGGACATGACAGGAGACGGGTCCCACTTCACACGCCACACCATTCCAGACCCCCCCCCCATTAAAGGCAAAATGGCAAGGGGGGTCCAGAATTCGCCTGAGCACCGTTCATCAAGGTGAATAAATCCTGACCTTTCAAGAGTTGCACGTTTAATTCCGGACCCCCCCCCTCACTGCTAAAGGCAGAATAGAAAGGGGGCTCTGGAATGAAGCCTCAGCCGTAGATCTGGGTGGGTGGACTCTGGCCATCCATATCTGCTCGCCACTTACCCTAAGGTGCATTCGCGCCCCAGCTTAAAGTCGACATATCTTCCTCACATCTGACAGTTGTTATAGACCCTGAGATCCTCTGAAAGAATCTCGTCCATTCATTGGGAATTATCATCACGAGAGCCTAAACTCTCGACCACAGGACTCTCGAATCCTCGATCCCTAGTTTCCCAATGTGGTTAATCTCTCGACACATAGCCTCCTTAAATCGGACGATCCAGATCTGTCTCGGGGTTTCCAACCTGGAAAGTCCCGATATCTCATCACCAGAACTCCCGAGTTTGCGATTCTTGATTTCCCGAAACAGGAAATCTCATGACATGTGGCCTCCTTTAATCGGACGACCCAAATCTACTTCGGGGTTTCTACCATGGAATGCCCCGATCTTTCGTCACCAGAACTCCTAAGTTCTTGACTCCCGATTTCCCGAAGTGGAAAATCTCTTGACACGTGACCTCATTAAATCGGATGATCCAGATCTATTTTGGGGCTTTTGCCCCTATTCACTGGGGGTTTAACCCTCGGGTATCTCCTGAAAAATCCAACAACTGTTGGGTTTTCCAGCCGAGATCTGACGGCTCAGAAAGGTTCCTAACCTGTGTGCTCTCCCATGACTTCCTGGACGAGGAAAGGTCAACGGTCTGGATGCTCTCATGGACCTTGGGGATCTACGGTCCCAATATCTTCGCTAACCACGAAGACAAAGAAAGTCATAGGGGTAAGGCACTTAACATCCTACTTTCTCCTACCGAATCTAACGGTCATGAGTGACCACAGATTTCTCGACGGGATCTCGTCCGTCAATCAACACCTATTAAGGTTAAGGTACTTAACTTTCCAACTTCTTCTTCTTATCTGATGGTCCTGAGTGAACACAGATCTCCCGATGGGATCTCATCCATCGATTCGATACTTATCAGGGATTTCTTAAGGCCTTGTGCCTTCACGTCCTCCTTCAAGGTTCTTGATGGGATTTTCAAGAAGGGTATCTCTATGGAGAGGTTTACCCAGGGTACTATCTAAGGCAGATAAGGGTATCTCTCTCCTGAGAACCAGGCATGAAGTTTGAATTAAATTAGTATGCATATAAATAACGATTTAAGAGAACATAATCCATATGTGGTCTTTCCATTATAAACATACAAATACCAGTACTGATCAAAACATCATACAGACATTCTTATACTGAAATTATTCACAATTTGACAACTTATGAGCATAATCGTCAGAATACATAAATTTCAAGATGCCAAAGGAAAAACACTTATCAGAAAGTAACACTAGGGGTTATACAACTGCTGAGAGGGGTGCTCATTTCCACCCAACCATAGGCTCAACGACTCCCAATAGATTTATCACTAGCCACCCCCAAGCTAAGACCACGATGCTGTGAGACTGCGTCTCTATTTTTCAGTAACCAGGAGTGAAGGTTACTCTCCTTCCTCTCTGCTATCACTCACTCTGTATATCGCCAGAGTTCTCTTTCTCCCCTCGTGTCTTCCCCCAATCACTTCTCCCCCACGCCTTATCCTCTTGCGAGGTTGCATGTGGCACAATTTCCCTCGCTATGGTCAGGCCTGACGGCTCTACGGATGGGCGGTTCACCTCCCATCCCTCATTAATTCTTGAGGAGCCATCTACCTACCAGGTTACGAGACATTTAATTTGGGGCCAGCGAGCCACTTTTGGTTCTCCAGGCCAGTGAAGTCCATTCACATCACACATTCTCATTTCTAAGTTTGCCACAGTTCTTGGCTAGTCCAGTTATTTTTACAAATTGGGGGAAACATGGTGTTACAATCCGATTTCCATATTTCTCCATTTCTTGGAATCTCTTTCGCACCTCCAATTCCATACTTACCCTAATTTTTTCTCTTGCATATTCTTGGACATGAGGATGACACTTCGAGTGTTCCTTGACCTGCAAATAGTCCCCCCCATTTCCAAGATATACAAATTGACTTCCAGACTCCTATATCAACCCTCTTTCGTGTTACACAATATGCACTCAAAAGTTTTGATCAATACAATTTGACCATCAGGCCCTCATGTCTCCTCCGGGACCCTTGTCATCCTATTTCAATTTCCGTTCGACAACTTTCCACAACCATTTCTTGCAATCTCTTTCACGAATTGTCAGGTTCAGACAATTTCCAATTCCTAGTCGTTGTTTTTTGTGTCCACCACCTTCACACTTTTTTCCAAGTATATGAAATAAGTATATAACTTCTCCAAAAACATGTAGAAAATATCTTTCCAGGAAATGGAATATCTATTACAGATGTGAATATATTATCCCTTCCTTTTCGTCTTCTATACTTAACCAAATTCTCATTACTCTTTTCCCTATACTTTATCTTTCTCGTCACTTAATTGCTTTTCCAAAAATGTCTAGCTGCATGGGTTGGCGGACTTGCGAGTTCATGACTCTTACATCAACCCCTCTTTTGTGTTACACAGTATGCACTCAAAACTTCTGATCAATACAATTTGACTGTGGTACCCTCATGTCTCCTGGGATCTTTGCTAGCTTATATTGGAGCCCATCTTCCAGATTCCTACATCAACCCCTCTTTCGTGTTACACAGTTTGCACTCAAATGTTCCAATCAATATAATTTGATTGTCGGGGCCTCATGTTTCCTTGGGAACCCTTGTCAACTTATTTTGTCATAGATCGTAGACAATTTCCAATTCCTAGTCATTTTTTTTTGTGCCTGCCACCTTCGCACTTCTTTCCAAGTATATGCAATAAGTATATAACTTCTCTAGAAACATGCAGAAAAGATCTTGCCAAGAAATTGGATATCTATTACAGATGTGAATATATTAGCCCTTCTTTTCCGTCTTCTATACTTAACCAAATATATGTTTCTCTTTTCCCTAAACTTTATCTTTCTCATCACTTATTCATTTTTCTGAAAATGTCTAGCTGCGTGGGTAGGCGGACTTGCGAGTTCACATTTTCACTCATTCTTTTATATCATGATACCGACTGACCGCTTCCCCATTCCATACGAAACCACTTCTTCGACCATGGATTCCCGGTTGGAGGGATCTAGATTGCACTTCTATTGTTCCATGGCCTACAAATAGTACCCCGATTTCCATGATATACAAATTTACAGCTGGACTCACATCATACTTTCTTCTGTATTACAGTCTACATATAATGCCCTCTTCCATGGTACACATTTTTCATTGAAAACTTCTGAGACATACAATTTGACCGTCGGGTCCTCGCGTCTCCTATGGAACTATTGTCACCCCATTTTGAAGCTCGTCCATCCGCTTTCCATACTTCACCATTTCTTCAAATTTATTTTGTGGAACGTCGGGTTGGTGGGTTCAAGAAATGTCAAATTCCTAATCGTTTTTTTCTGTGCCCGCGCCCTTTTGCAATTAGCAATTAGAAATTATATATAAGATCTTATTTCTAAGTATGAAATTAGAAAGTTTTAATGCTAAACCAGGATTTGAGGAGATCTCCCATTAATACACATAAAACCAAAATTTATGGATGCTTATACTATCCCTTCCGAGTGTTAATTTAAAACATCATGGAATGACATTTGCGCATTGTCGAGTTCGTCCATTCACAAAATCTTCAATCCTTGACTCTAAAAACAAGTCCGACTGACCATTTTCCTATTCCATATTTAGACACTTTCCTGGAATTCCAAAAATATACAAACCGGTCGCTGAACTGCCCCATCATGCTCTCTTTTGTTTTACACGTTTTGTAGTAAAAAATTTCGATACATAAAGTTTGACCGTCGGACACTCGCCTCTCCTGAGTATCCCCCATAACCTTATTTTGAATCTTGTCCAACCTCTTTTCAGAACTTTCCATTGGTTCCTTGGTCTTCCCTATCTCTGCGACCTTCGCACTTGTCTATAATAAAAAAACGTTTATATATATATATTGTCTCTAAATATGCAATTAGTGACATTTAATTCTAACAACTCATCGTGCAGGAACTGTATAAATTGTCATTGATGGGTAAAAGGCTCGAGTATATATCCTATTAATACACATTAAACCAATATTTGTGGAGGGTTACATTATCCCTTCCGAGTGTTTATTTCAAAATCATGAAATGTCATTCGCACGTCGTCGATTTGACACGTTCACAAAACCATCAATCCTTAATTGCTCTTTGTCATACCCACCACCTTTGCACTTCTAAATATGCAAGAAGTAAGATTTACTACTAACAATTCATCATTCAGCACCCATAAAGATTCTCATTAATCAACGAAAGGCTTGAGGAGCTTTCCCATTTATAAGCATTTAACCAAGATTTTACAGAGAGTTATACTATCACCTCCAACTGTTCATTTCAACCATCATCTAGAGCAAACATAAATTCTCATAAACCTATGGCATCAACTCGACAATGTTTTTTTGATACAGTGAACATCTTCAGGTGCGAGGAATAGAACTTCTAGTGTTCTAGGGCATATTCTTATTACTGATCCCATGCCACCCATAATGAAGCAATTTGGACATATGTGATTTCTCGTGCAGGTTGTGTCCCTGAATTGTTTGACTGTAAGGAGCTGGTCTCTTGGGGCATCGATAAATTTATTTCAAACAAAATAATTATTCCACTGCGGGACTTCTCTTCTGTTTCTTTTTAACCTCGGGTCTTCCGCCAGATGTTAATATTGTCGGAGCTAACATTGACGTTCAAAGGAGAAGATTCCAAGTAGTTCCTAACAAATCATAATAGTGGGTTAGACCTCTTGCCTGATTTCTTGGAAGACCCGATAGTATTTCCTAAAGATATCACAAGCTGGTGGGTTAGTTCATTTAGAAATCCATTTCACGAAATTCCCTGATTGTTTACAAGAATAATGAGACAAGAGTCTACAAAAACTATTTCCCAGATGACTCTTTATATTTTGTATTTCACAGTCAAGGAACAAGCCATTTTTTATTGGGACAAGCTAATTTGCCATGAAATTTTTTCCCAGTTGTCAAGCTTAAAAAATGAGAATAAATTTTATATGTCATCCTACTTAATTTTTGCGATAACACATTGCTGCCAGTTTTCAGAACTATCTCTTTCCAAGAAGGTCAATTGGGAATTCAACCTACTAACGTTTTGGTACCAGGATTTGTGGAAGAACAAGGCCTCCCACTGTTTTTATGAGGTTTTTAATGGCTTCGTTTCTGTTTTCAAAGTTTTGTTGTTAGGAGAATATGCTCCACACATATCTGAACAGAAAACTAGTTTTTTGGACATGAAAGGGACACTTGAACATTTGGATGGCTACACTGTGATAAGGATTTTTGGCTCCAGGGAAAAACCTACTCTCCTTCCATGTCACATTATAGAAATAATGTTTATTACAGAAGTAGTAAGGAAATACAACTACTAGTTGCATCTATTCCAAGAGAAGAGAAAAAAATAGTTCATTCCTCGGCCTTGGAAAGTTAGGGACTTCGTGTTGAGGAACGTCAACAAAATTGACGAATTCGCAACCCATTCTAGCAACTCGAACCTAATATATGTTGAAATCCTAAGAGGGTTCGACCCCAATAATTGTTTTTTACAACATTTACGAACACTTAGCTTCGACAATTGTTTTTTGAAAAAACACCTAACCAAAAATAGAGACACTGGAGAAAAAACTCCTGCTTCTGATGCCGATGACCTAGACAAACTGCAAAGCACCACTAAATTGTACAAACAATAGGGAAAAGGCCTCAGTGAGAAGAGTGTTCAATCAATGAATAACACTCCCAAAAGTACAACATCCTGGAGCATCGCTCCAAAATCTCACCACATAAACAAAGCAACTTAGAGTTCTTCAAACAGAGGAGGAGATAATGACCTTCCTCACTCTAAAATTGATAGTTCTCACAAGATTCCAGTAGACAAGAAGAGAAAAAAAATTGTGGGAAATGCAAAAGAGCCCAAAATTTAGAGTGAGAACATGGAACTTGAGCTCGATCTGGATAGCGTATTCCGCTACCTTGATCAGCCTGGAGACGCAATCCAACATAGTCGTCCAATGGGCATATTTAATACCAAATTTTTTGACGAAGATGAATCCTTCATGTTCCAGAGCATTGTTTTTCTTAGCCAGTCCATAAAATTGACTATTGAAAAAAAATATGTAAAAATTAAGAAAGAAAATTCTCGTTCAAAGATTAACCTTATGAACATGAGGCCATCCCAAATCTATCGACTTCACATAGTGACCGTAGATGCACTTGATGATTCCATTGGAGGCATCGAGGCCGAGAATGCCAGATTGAAGGATCGGGTCAAGGAATTGGAAGAGGCTTTGATTCCTATGTCATTTCTTGTCAATACTTTGGCAATAACCATGCTTGCCACCCTTGCAGCCAAGTTAAAAGGATCTTCTAGCCTCCTTGCATCGTGTAGATGATATGTGGAGAATAATATCAAGAAAAGAATGGAACTAGTTACTGAGGCGTGGGAAACATCACAAACCATGACTTCCATTGGAATGAGGGAACATAATTTGCTCGAACATTTGTAGGCGGAGTTAAAAGATGAAAATTTATATTTAAAAAGGGTCCTTCCTTTTGGCACCTTTGTTAACAACATGACATAAACAAGTGATGCAAATGCGCCACCCAGGGCACGTCCTCTCCCACTAGGACCTTCTCTCCCTTAGGCCCGAAGAGCTAGAATGCTCTTCAAAACCTCCTTTCGGGACTTTGTCACCCACATAAATTTTATTTATGATCTCCCTATCAAAATAGGGAAATTAGACCTCGTGCGATCGTGAGTCCTACAGCCACCGGATTAGGTCTTACCAATCCCCGAACCCCGATGATCATTCACCCACATGTTCCTTGCTTTTATCAGGAATTTTCCTGATTGGGAAATCGGTGCTTACGAGGTCATGATCCACTGCTCTCACGGATCCCTGATTCTCGATCGACGATGGTACCTCTGCACCCCTTAGCCCCCTCCAGCTAACTCTTGCGCATGTGACCTGCTAGTCCACAAGACCACAGTCCTTCCCCTATCTGAGTTTCGGACTTCGTGAAATGGGAATGCGTAGAACTTACACCCTTCGAATTTTCGATTCTCTGATTTCTGATGCCACCTGGCGTTGACTCCAGCGAGGGTTGACCCTTCGACACCTGTCCTCCACATAAATACGATGACAGTGGGACCGTCGCATTTTGGGATTTTGTGACTTCTCCTGTCGTGAGTTTCTTGTCACTGAGAATCCTGAAATGACGATCCCCGATGCATGTGTGAACTCTCTCCTCCACATCACTTCTTCCCTGTTGCTCTATCGAGTATCGCAAAATCACGATTTCTAATGCAACGATTCTGTTGTATGCGGAAAACCCTAAATGTCAAACCCCGACTCTCCGGGATCTCTCGCCACGTGTCCCTTCTGTGATCAACGGCTCTGATCCTATCGGGAAATCACGGATCGCAATTTCAACATGCACAAGACTCTTGTCTCCGGAAATCCCGATATCCCGAACTCCAAACTATCCAGGATCTCTCGCCACATGTCCTCGCTGATGGACGGTCCAGATCCCGTCGGGATTTCGCAACTTGTGCTGCACCAGTTCTTACGACCTCGAGAACCCTGATTCTCCGATGGTCGATGTCCCGACTGCTAAACCTCGTGTAGCTTCCGAAGATCCGACAGCTGTCAGGTATCTGCCTCAGATCTGACGACTCAGACCTATTCTCCTCGTGCGCTCCTCCTCCAGAGGCTAATCTCCACGTAACTCCTTCCGTTCTGATGACTGTCGAGATTTCCTTCACGAGATCCGACGACTATAGGTCCTTCTCTGCTGTGCGCTTCTTCTAGCACTCCCTGGATGTAGAATTTCAATGGTCCAGAATCTGTCCTCCTGTCGATCAAGCGGCTGTCGCTGCTCTTCCTGAGCTTCGTGCGTTTCCTTCCTTCCTACACTTGGAAGAATCTCTGAGTCTCAAAGGCCTCAACCTTTGTCTAATTACTTTGCGAGCTCCTTGAACTTGAGTCTCGCCATGTGTATACAACGCTTCCCTTCCTGAGATTTATTCTCCTTCTAAACCCTCTAAGGATTCTTTGACTCCTGTGTCTCTACAGAGTCTTTGCACACCTACAGTGTTGTCTCTCTTGAGCTTCTTATGGACACTCAGACCCCTTGAGGGATTTTCTCTCCCTTCTCCTCTCCTACAGAAGGAGAATAAAATGCCTTCCTGGCTCTCTCTAATTGCTCAAGCCTCTTCTTGAGTCTTCTAGGGTATTCAGTAACCTAGTGAAAGTTCCCTCAGTGGACCTTTCCTCTAACTTCCAGAACTCAAAGAGTTCTTTCCTCTGTTGTGCCTGCTGGCACACTTTCTCAATGCCCTCCTAGTGGAGTATCTTCCTTCCACAGAACGTTCAACAGTTTTGTCTTCCTGTGTACTTATGCACTCGCTCAATGCCCTCCTGGCAGAGCTCCCACAGAATCCTCAGTGATTCTAGTCTCTTTGAACTCACAATGGAATTCCTTCCTCTGTGCACCTCGTGCATGCGCTCAATGCCCACTAGGCAGAGCTCTCACAGAATCCTCAACGATTATGTCTTCAACTGTGTTCTCACCCACACAGCCTTGCCTCCTGAGGTGTTCAGCAACCTCACAAGTCTTCTTCCTCTTCTTGAGTTGTTGATTCTCAGTTCCTGTGCCTCAACACGTCCTTGTCTAACTCCTCAGAGTTCAGAAGTGCACTGATGCACCGGTATTCAGAGTCTGCAAAACTCTGTCATGCCCTCCAGACATGAAACCTCAAAGATCCTCAACCTAAAATCAAACACACTCCCTCCAATGGCATGATGACAACACACAAATACAGCCTATAATGAACACCCACAGACATGCATATAAGACAGAACATATGCAGGAAAAACTGCTTCTGTTTATATTAGAAATGGCAAATGCCTATATCTTTACAATGGTGTTCCTGAGCTCTCCCTGGCTCCTCTCTACCATCCTACACTAGCTCAACTAACTCCAAATGAGATATCTAAAATCTCTTTTACCTGAGGGGCTCTTAGTGCCTCCCTCCAAGTTCACCTAGCCTATTCAATTACAATGAATGAGTTGTCTAGTCCAGCATCTGGATCTAGATCTTCAGTCAATCTATAATAAAGGCCGATCTACCTAATGCCTTCTCAAAGGCACGGCTTCCATGGCTCAACAGCCTAAGCACATTAAATTACATTCAATTCAAATTCAAATGAGGTTGTGCCTCCCTTTTAGCATATGAATGCATGCGCGCTGACATGGCTGGCTGGCTGGCTGACCACGTGGAGAGATGCTCCTACATCATACTCCACAGCTGCAAAAATCATGAGCTCCTGCTCATGAGCTTCCCCTCTGAGCTGTTGGAAATCCTCCTGGATCCCAAACGAATCTGTGGAGCTTCTCATCCACTCCAATCTGTTGCTTCTGCTGCGCAGCTGCTGTTGCTTCTTCTTCCCTTCTGCTCAGCCTTTCCCTGCTGGCAGTGTCTACTGACTCTACCATCAACCTTCTGATGTATTCTATCACCTTATCCAGCTGCTCCAATGGCTAGTTTTGTTCTTGCAGCTTCCTCAGCTACAAAAAATTTTGGCACATGGGCAGATTGCTATGATCTCCCATGCTATCTTCTTCATCTTTATCTGTGGCCTTCAATTGCCACTTTGCTGCAGATTTCAGTTCTGCAGTCTCTTCCTGACTCACCTGCTGCTCAGTCATCCTCCCTGACAGTTCAAATTCTGTCAGTCCTCTTGTTGGCCCTGGATTGTTCAACCAATCCTCCAACATTTTCAGCTCCATCTCCCATGGAGTGATAACTTTACCTGCCTACTCCTTGGCTTCCTTTGTTGCTAGATTCAATGCTACAGCTTCTTTCTTTTCAGCTTCCTCACCGAAATTATTGAGCCATTCCTCAGAATGCTCGTCTTCTTCATCTTCTGCTGCAAACTCCCCTGTTGCAGTCTCTTCAGCTTCAGTGCTGAATGTGTTGAGCCATTCCTCGGAATGCTCATTCTCTTTCCCTTTTTCTTTTTCTCCTGCTTGGGCAGCTTCCAAAGTCTACTCCCATTTTTTTTTCTTTTCGCACAGTCATAGCTGATTGTTCCCCTGTTGTTGTTGTATCATCTGCAATAGGATTTTCTACCTCCTCATGGGTAGATGGTAGGAATACTTCAATTCCCCCAATCATCAGAACATCACTCTGATCTTCTTCTGTCAGCTGCATCTGCTGATCCAAATTCACCTCTGAATTTATGAGACCCTTAGGCAGTCTCATCTTCTCTGTTAGCTCCTCTGGCTGATCCAAATTCATCTGCTCATCCCCGCCCACCTTGCAATATGGGATGTACCTGCTGCCCTCCTGGCAGACTATGAGATCAACTGATCCCATCTTCATCAGCACTCCTTGCTGAATTGAACTCTCCAAAGAGTCCTTGAGACTTCCAGCTAGTCCCAAATTCTCATCTCTTCCCACCTGGCAGTTTGACATGCTTCTGCTGCCCTCCTGGCAGTCTTCGAGATCCCGCAGCGATCTCTGATCATTTCCCAACTGGCAATGTGAAATTCCCTTTCTGTCCTCCTGAAAGTCCGTGATATCCTCAGCTGATCTCAACTCGTTGCCCTCATGGAAAACTTGAATTTCTACTTCTCTTCCCTCCCGGCAGTCCTTGATATCCTCAGATGACCCCAATTCAAATTCTTCATCATCCCAATCATCGAGACCCTTTCCAGTCTCTGGCCAACAGTGATCAATCATCTCTTCCTCTGTGGCCTTGAGGTTTTCAGCATACCTCAACCATTTTCTCAACAGTCTGCGTTGTCTCCTGACCATCAGCTCTCTGACTTGCCACTTTACCTTTGCCTTCTTCACGGGCAAATTTCACATTTGTCTCATCCTCCTATCCTGCCGTATCCGCAGTTCCAGCTTCTCCAGGTCTTCTTTTAATTTATAGAGCTTTCTAGTCTCTTCTTTGTCCCATTCGGAAAGATTTTCTGCATTGCTCTTCTTTCTATGGCCCTCGGTAGCCATGTTGCTATCTCTGTCTACCTCTCTGACAGATCTGTTGTCACCCCTAAAATCCTGAGTGCTCAACTTCATCATTCTACAGTCCTGCTGACTGTCTATGGACTGCTGCCTACTTGCAAGCAAGTCCTTACAGAGTCCTCGGTAACTCTGTCTTTCTCCCTGCTTTCCTATTTTCTCCCCTTGCCTGAAATATACAGACAAGAACTCGCTCTGATACCACTTGATGTGTGTATCAGAGTGCTCTCTTATCTCCTCCTGCCTCTCTTGCCTGAAATATACAGACAAGTAATAGGCTCTGATACCACTTGACATTAGTATCAGAGTGCCTTCCTTCTCTGCCTCTTCCTACCTGAAATATATAGACAAGATATCTGCTCAGATACCACTTGACGCAAACGTGCCACCCAGGGCACGTATGCTCCCACCAGGAACTTCTCTCCCTTAGGCCCGAAGAGATAGAATGCTCTTCAAAACCTCCTTTCGGGACTTTGTCACCCACATAAATTTTCTTTATGATCTCCCTATCAAAATCAGGAAATTGGACCTCGCGCAATCGCAAGTCCTACAGCCACCGGATCGGGTCTTACCAATCCCCGAACCCCGATGAGCATTCACCCACGTGTTCCTTGCTTTTATCGGGAATTTTCCCGATCAGTAAATTGACGCTTACGGGGTCGTGATCCACTGCTCTCACGGATCCCCGATTCTCGATCTGCAATGGTACCTCTGCACCCCTTAGCCCCCTCTGGCTAACTCTTGTGCATGTGACCTGCTGGATCACAAGACCACAGTCCTTCCCCTCTCGGAGTTTCGGACATCGCAAAATGGGAATGCGTAGAACTTACACCCTTCGGATTTCCGATTCTCCGATTTCCGATGCCACCTGGCATTGACTCCAGCGAGGGTTGACCCTTCGACACCTGTCCTCCACTGAAATACAATGACAGTGGGACTGTCACGTTTAGGGATTTCATGAGTTCTCATGTCGTGAGTTTCTTGTCACCGAGAATCCCAAAATGCCGATCCCTGATGCACGTGTGAACTCTCTCCTCCACGTCACCACTTCCCTGTCGCTCTATCGGGTATCGGGAAATCGCGATTTATAATGCAACGATTTCGTTGTTTGCGGAAAACCTGAAATGTCGAACCCTGACTCTCCAAGATCTCTCGCCACATGTCCCTGCTGTGATCAACGGCTCTGATCCTATTGGGAAATCGTGGATCGCGATTTCAACATGCACAAGACTCTTGTCTCTGGAAATCCCAATATCCCGAACTCCAAACTATCCAGGATCTCTCGCCATGTGTCCTCGTTGATGGACGGTCCAGATCTTGTTGGGATTTCGTGACTTGCCCTTCCCCAGTTCTTTCGACCTCGAGAACCCCGATTCTCTGATGGTCGATGTCCCGACTGCTAAACCTCGTGTAGCTTCCACAGATCCGATGGTTGTCAGGTATCTGCCTCAGATCTGACAAATCAGACCTGTTCTCCTCGTGCGCTCCTCCTCCAGAGGCTAATCTCCACGTAACTCCTTTTGAT
This sequence comes from Picea engelmannii, assembly GCA_009831015.1. NCBI lineage: Eukaryota > Viridiplantae > Streptophyta > Pinopsida > Pinales > Pinaceae > Picea > Picea engelmannii. Next base: position 340,998 of record ML785015.1, read on the forward strand.
ATGACGACTGTCGGGATTTCCTTCACGAGATCCGATGACTATCGGTCCTTCTCTGCTGTGCGCTTCTTCTGGCGCTCCCTGGACGTAGAATTTCAACAGTCCAGAATTTGTCCTATCGATCGAGTGGTTGTCGCTACTCCTCCTGAGCTCCGTGCGTTTCCTTCCTTCCTATGCTTGGAAGAATCTCTGAGTCTCAAAGGCCTCGACCTTTGTTTAATTACTCTGCGAGCTCCTTGAACTTGAGTCTCACTGCGTGTATACAACGCTACCCTTCCTGAGATTTATTCTCCTTCCGAACCCTCTAAGGATTCTTTGACTCTTGTGTCTCTACAGAGTCTTTATGCACCTACAGTGTTGTCTCTCCTAAGCTTCTTACGAACACTCAGACCCCTTGAGGGATTTTCTCTCCCTTCTCCTCTCCTACAGAAGGAGAATAAAATGCCTTCCTGGCTCTCTCTAATTGCTCAGGCCTCTTCTTGAGTCTTCCAGGGTATTCAGTAACCCAGTGAAAGTTCCCTCAGTGGACCTTTCCTCTAACTTC
>ML785015.1:354195-367047 GCA_009831015.1 Picea engelmannii
GCTTTCCATTATAAGTTTTCTTCAGGTTTGTGTCCAAGTGATGAAGAAGAAAATGGTTATATGTCTCCTGTATAGTGTGCTAGTAGAAAGATTGATGATTGCGATGAAAGGATGAAATATTTCACGTGCAAATGGTGTTGTTAGTGGTCACATGACAAATCCAAGTGGAGCAGTGAAATGGGTGCTTCGGTTTTGAAAGCACTATTATCACCTATCTTTAGCTTCCAACAAGGTGATGAATGGACAATGGCATGGTATCAAGTAAATTGATTGTCAAGATGGATATTGTTGGAATGTGACAACCAATTAACCAATTGTGGTTAATGTGGTTCATGATTTCCTCAACAATATTCTATTGTTGGATTTAGTTAAAACTAATCAACAAAAGAAGAGGGCAACAATTAATGTAATCAGTTTTGTATCACTGAAGGAGAGGTTGTATAAATATGTATGCCTAATAAGCAGATTGTGAGCAAGGGGCTTCAAACCCTCTCTGGGTTTTTGGTTGTAATCTCGATAAAATGTTGTTTCCATTGTCCCGTGGATGTTTCCCTCACCCAGGTCTTACCACGTAAATCATGGTGTCTCATGTTTAATTGGATCTGGTGTCTCATGTTTCTTTGGTTATCTGCTGCAAATTAACCTATGTAGGTTCCAGGACCCAACCCACAACAGGGCAAGTCAGTGTATCGAAGTCGGATTTGGAGATCGAACATCATAGTTAAGTTTGAATCAATAAAAAACTTTCAGAATGTACGAGAGATGACAGAAACATTGATACGTAAAAACTTGCAAACAAGACAAGAGAGAGGGCATCGAGGTATTTCTCCTAAAGCTGAGAGGAATTGAAGGTCCGAGGTCCTATGAATTCTTTTAAATGTACACTGACCATAATTCTACAATATTAATGTATTTATGAACTAATGGCTATATTTACAAGATCTTTGCATGATCGATAATAGAGAAAGAGAGAGATAGACAATTAATTATCATGCTTTGCCATATCTGATGACCCATAATCGTGCTAAAGGGCAACTAAGCATTGAGATGGCCGACAGTAGCAGAGACTCGAGGCTGTCAGATTTGAGGATTGTGGTTTTGCCTACAAGAACGCTCAATTACTTTATTTACATTCTCATTGAAGGTGGTTAAAAGGAAGAAGATATTCCCATGGGGATTCTATTTTTTATTTCCTTACCTCTGTTGATGTCGGATTTTCGTTCCAGGGGACGGAAAGAGGTTGCTTCCCAGAACTGCCAACCCCAAATGCCTTATTTCGGAATCCATTATCGCAAAAAATCCATACTAAGAATCAGGTACCGCAACTGGCCCAGCCGCAAAACTGTCGTTCCCATATAACTTAAAATTATTCAAAACCCCAGAATCAATATTAGGGTTCCATGACCTGAATTCAGGCTCTCTGGATGATTTGAACATGAAACACAATATTTGCGTGGCACCGTCGCTCGGAACCCTAATATCTTCTGCAACCATACACGTGTTCAAACCACATCCCATCTGTCGAAAATTCTCATCCGCCATTGCAAGCATTACAAGCCCTCGAACCTCCTCTCAACTGTTACACCGCCATAAATACCCCAGCAGAGAAATTCTCAGGGTTTTCCATGAAATAATGTATGATGGATTTGCCGAGAATTGGAACTAGGACATATACATACAAGCACCATTTAAAACCTTTTACAGTAAGCCTCAGCAAAAAACTGGAAATAAAATTGGGGATTTGTGGAAAATGAAGGAAAAATACCTCTCCAAAATACCAAAACTGAGAGCGCTCACTGTAAACTAAATAAAAATGAAAACTAAACGAAATGAATTGAAGAGCTTCAATGAACAATGTTTTATGCTGATGTGCGTATCTTTCCTGAATGAGTTGTAAAAGTTATGATTTGAGCGTAGATTTTGTTCAGTATCCTATGCAATTAGTTGAGACTCGGACACAATCGTGGAATCCCTCTTTTTGGCAAAGTTATTGTGTATAAACCTTTCCTTTCTTTCCAACGTTCACGGATTCTAGATTTGGGAATGTTTTGTAGGGTGAAGAATTTGAATTCTCTCTCTCTCTGAGCATGTGATCTGTAAATGAAGGAATTATAGCTCACTTGTTTCACATGGATACTATACTATGTAGAAAGTTTACTCTAAGCTTTGTTCTAAAATTGAACAAAGGACTTGTCTACAAAAAGGCCACTAGGCCTCTCGCCTCTGTTCTCTACCTTGTACAAGGATCTCTATCTTCTTCTTCTTATGCTTGTTGGAAGGTTTACTCTCTATGCAACTTCTACTCCAGATGATTGGATGTCTCCTTCTCTGTGTAACTTGCACACAAGAACCAAGTTGTGACACAATAAGAATCTAGTCAATAACAAACAATGCTCTGCAAATATTCTGAATCTAGTGACCATAGCGACCTTAGCATCACCCTTGAAGAAACAACCTCAAAGGATGTTGGAACACTACCACAATTTCTCACACAATAGCTTATTTATTTTTTTCACTCAAGCACCACAAGCTAAATGAACTATACTCTACAAAGTGCAAGAAGATGCTTATAGCTCTCTTTTCTTATACAAACCAACCCCTTTGCAATAAGATTTTCCATGGAAATCAAAACCATATTTGTCTTCAAACAATCATATGATGCATAACGCAAATGCATGTAGGCTCTTAGAAATTTCAAATGCCCAACCACAAATGGAGTCACACAACAACTAATAGAATCGCCCAACAAGAGAGAATGATTGTCTCTACAACTGTGTGCAATCCTAATAGCCTATGGGTGAGAGAGAAATGCCCAGGTAGGTGTGAAGTCATTCAGGCATGAAATAAAATGCCCAACAAGATAAAATGTGAAGTCGTCTATGGATGAAGTAAAAATCCTTGGTAGTAGTGAAGTCGTCCAGGCATGAAATAAAATTCCCAGCAAGATGTGAAGTCACCTAGAGAAGAAGTAAAACACCTAGGGTATGTGAAGTCACCCAGGCACGAAATAAAACATCTAGGGAGATGTAAGCTCACCCAGGGACGAAGGAAAATTCTTCGAGGGATGTGAACTCACCCAGGCACGAAGTAAAATGCGTAGGGGAAAACAAACTTGTCCCACGGAAAGAGAAAATGTCCAGGAAAGTGATAAATCAACCCAAGCAAGAGAAATTTGAATGAGGGAGAGAGTTACAGTGTTGAGGGGTGAGAAATTTTCCCAACAATAGGACTAAACCAATTTAGAAATGATTTACATAAGTGGATTAACCAAATTTTGTGAGCCATTGATCTCTAGATAAAGTGGAATGGATGATGGATATCTTTAAGCTATTAATGTTCACAAATCTCATGAAAAATAGTTCTTTGAACTAGACTAATAGAAGTACAAGTGTCCCTTCTCAATTTCCACCATTAACACATTCAATCGATCACATTGAACAAGATAAGAGCATATTTCATACATAGAATTTAAGCATAGATCAATTACTCAAGCACGTCCATTAAAAAACCATTACGAAAATTCATCACAAAAGACAAAGTGTTTACCCTTGAAACCTAAATGGGAGAACTAACTTCGCATGGGGGCTCAATATTTTCATTTCAGCAATCTCTGGTGCAATGCTTCCATGGCTCTCTAAGCCTCTTCCTCTTCCTCTCTTGGCCAAAAGACCCATTGAGAATGAGATTGAAGGATGAAATGAGGAGAGTTGGAGGATAGGGGGAAGTCCAACAACCATGCCCCTTCACTTCCCATTCCCCAACCTTCTCTCATATTCAATTTTCTTATTACATTTAATTCTCTATTTTTCTCTCACATTCTCATTTTTGTCTTATTCAAATTTCAAATTTACATTGATCACATAGTTTTCTTACCTTCGTGAATTGTTAGTTAAATCTTGCAGGTATTGATTCTTACCCCTATTTGTTGGTTCAGATCCATTTCAGATCACACCTCCCCATTGAGAGGCTCTTTGGTCTTCAAAAGCTCAAGGAAACCAATCTAGACCAATGTTCCTTTTGTCTTATTCTCTGGAATGTGGCTCTGACTCTAGCTCCAAGCAACAACTATGGCTCTATCTCTTGTCTCTAGCTACTCGCTTTGGTCCCTAGTTATGAATTTGGTTTTGGTTCTTGGCTCACTTGTTCCCACAATGAAAATCTATTTCCACTGACTTTCATCTTTGAGAAATCTTTGGATTTGAACCATGGACTCAACACTCATTCTCATTTCTCTCTCTATCTTTGAGATGATCCATCTTGGTAGTCATGAATCCAAGTCAAGTTCTAGTCTTTTTTTTTAGTGTGATCTCAACACATTTCCATCACATAACAATTCAACAAGGGAAGTGTGGTTGCACTCATATTCTAGGATCAACTACTTCCCGGCATGGACACAATTATTTGATGCTTTCATGTGCTTGCAGGCATGCCATGGAGTTCTCTATAACTCTCCCAAGATCATTGACCTATGTGCGCCAATCTATAACACAACTCCAACATGGGGTTCTTTAGATGCAACATCAGAAACAAGAATTGGATTGTGGATGCCCTTGGAATCAACCTACTATCCTTCATATTGGTGTCATTGAACTACTCTGTTGCTCTAGTTCATTTTCTAGCTACTGCTCCTTGGATTGAAGATGCAGGAAAATCCTCATCTCCTTCAATCTTTACTTTCCACACCCTTATCTTGGCTTTGCAGTTTATAGGGTGAAGCTCTAGATGAAGTCACCAACACCTCACTTCCCAATGTCCAGTCAACTTGCAGTGGTGGAAAAAGTTCTTATCTCTACTACAAGGACTACCTGATATACTCCTCCTCTCCATGTTCCTATGAGTTTGTTGTTGTATTAGAGAATCTTTCTTGCCATTCCTCATTTAAAAGAAATCTATCCTACAACATGTGGATTTATTCTTCCAATAATATTCCACCTAATGGTCTTTATTTACATAGAAATAACATGCCCAAGCATACCAACAACTCACAACACTATGGCCTCTCTTGTTGTAGTTGTGACAAACAATGGATGTCTTGTTTGATGAAGACCATTTGGTCTTGTTCTTCTTATTGGATCGATTGATTGACTTGTTTCTTTCTATGAGTGAATGTGTAGCCTAAGTATTTGAACTCTCCTCACCATTTCCCTTCCTCAATCTGCCACAAGAAGGTTGAAGTAGTAGTGGGATACCACTTTCATGTATTGTTGTTCTCTCTTCCGATGAGCGGCCAACTCTAGCATGTCTTCATCCTTCACAAAAGTGGTATTCATGGTCATGGAATTTTGACTTATTCTATCAAATCATAGGCCTTCATGTTTGACTGAGGATGTAGCTACAATGGGGCTCAATATGCCTTGTATTCTCTTTCCTAGCCTTTTTCCATCATAGTTCATCTTCTTTAGGAGCTTGGAGCCTATGTCTCCAACATGGTTTTCAAATTCAGCAAGCTACTCTTGAGAATTGTTTACGAAAAGTGAAATTACCAAAGTGGTCTTCGTCATGGTGTTGGCTTGGGAAGTAGCAATGGAAGGTGTCCCTGCTTCTTGGTTCTCTTGGAAAGCTACTTGGAGCCTTTCCAAGGCCTCGTCCTTCTTGTGAACTCTTGTTGCAGTTGAGCCATCATATAAGTTACCCTATCTTATTGCTAGCTATCCAACTGAATGACCTTCTCACCAAGGTGTACAAGCTACACTCTATGCTTGTTCCACCTGTCATGACCATTGTGAGGGTGTCTTGACATTCTTCAAACTTATTCTTGTGCAATGGAAATATTTTGGTAGAGGCATGAGGGTGCTTCTCCATCTCTTCCATTCTCTGATTGAACATCTAAACCTTCCCTTTCAAGTGCTCATTCTCTTCCTGAAGTTGATAATTTCTATCCCTTAAGGCTTCCAACTTTTCTTTGATTTCTTTACCAATGACAAAGTATGCACCATTCTGTTCAAAGTCCTGGTATTTTTCATAGTCAAGGATGCAACGGATGTGATACCATGTGATTTTTTAATGAGGGACTTATAGCCCACTCACTTCACCAACACATATACTATGCATAAATTTTACTCTACCCTCTTCTCTCAGTCTTGGGCATATGACTTTGTCTACAAAAAGGCCATTAGGCCTCTATTTTTTGCCCTATACAAGGATATCTATATTCTTCTTCTTCCAATGGTTGTAAGGTCTTCTCTCTGTGCAACCTTTTCTCTAGATTATTGCCACGCTCCTTCTCTATGTAACCTTCACACACGAACCAACTGGAAAAACAATAACAATATAGTCAATAACAAACAATTCTCTGCAAATATTTTGAATCTAGTGATTATATACTGATGCTATGTGAGTTCCTTGTTCTCAATGTAGCATCTTCTCTTCTGACGGTTGCAAGGAATTTAATGTGAAACCAATGGAAAAAAGCCACTATAATCCCGTTTTTTTCTATATCCCTCAATAAACATGTGAGCATGGAATGTTTGTGTGATAATTTACCTTATTGGTTACTTTCTTGTGGTGGCCAATATGTCTTCTTTGCCTTCATATCTGGTTCATTTCTCTATTTGGAAATGAATTCAAACCCTTGTTCTTCTCATTTTTTAATGGAACATGCATAAAACAACTAGCTCTACTACGAATGTAGTTTTTATTGCCATCTTATCTACAACACTTCACTATTCACTATTCTTCTAAAAGATATGTGAGGTTGTTATGTTCATAGGATTTAAATCATGTGAAAATCAACTTTCCCTCGATTCAAGCCCATGATAGTTGTGAACTTAGCATCACCCTTCAAGAAACAACCTGGAAGGATGTTGGAATGCTACCAAAAGTTCTCACATGGTAGTTGTGTTGATTAAGGTTGGCTGTCATTGATGTCAACCCTTGAAGAAAGCCCTGTAGCACAAATGTTTGGGTAATGGACCCAATATTGTTTGATGTAAATATGACTCATTATTGTTTTGTCATGGTTGATAAGAAGTAAATATGGATGAACTCCAAAGTGGTCCCCTTATGGTGAAAGCCCTCATGGGAAGACGCTTTGCGAAGTAAGAGAACCCATGCTTAATTGTGGAATAATGAGATGAAGAACAGTGGATTTTTTAGGGAAACTATCCTATATGGATATTTCTTGTCATGCCATTTTCAGTGGTATGTAGAACGTCACATAACTCCTCACGGTTAGAGAGTTATGACCATGTGAAGTTGGAGAACCCAGGTTTGGGTAATGGACACAAGTTTGTTTGATGGATAATGGTATGATTTTTTATATATTTGAAGGTAATACTATTCTATATAGATAGTACATGTCATTCCATTTCCGGTGGTATGTGGAATGTCACATAACACCTCACGGTTTGAGAGTTATGGACTTACGAAGTTGGAGGACCCTCATATGTCATCTAGAAGCCCCAAAAGATCAAAGTAGCCAAAGTAGTTTAAGAGATTTTAAAAGGTAAATAATAAAGTGAAGTGATGAGTGTATTATAATTCAAAGTGAATACAAAATAAATTATTTCAATAATAAATTTAATGGATAAATTAGAAGTGGGTTAACCCTGAAATAAGGAAAGTAGGCCATGTGACCTAGAAGATGTTTTTAAGGAAGCTACTTGGACAGTATAAATAACAGGAAAGGCTCTCTCATTTTAATCACACTTGAGAATATTGAATATCTGTAGGTGTCTAAGGTAACCAAGGATATCTAAGCCAAATTTTTGAGGGAAGGTGAAGAAAAGAAGGCCAAAATGCAAGGAAGGATAATTTATTTTGATGGTGCCTTCTAGGGTATGTTATTTACAGGCCATCTCACCATTTTCACTATAACGTTGTTTCTATAATGATTCAGAACATGAAATTTATATTCCATTGAGAAAACATACCCAAGTATCTGTGGTAAAAAATTAATCTTGTGGATCGTTGTATTTTGGGAGTTACACTCTGTGGAAAATAGGGTTTGTAGTTAGTCCTGAAACTAGACAAAAACAAGTGTTTCAGGTAAAAACATCATAACTTATTCAAAACAGATCCAAATTTAGTGAGACAAAATGTGTTGGTTAGGGTACAATATTTAGTATGTTTTGTAACAGTTTTAGATCAATTCAATGGATATTTCATGTGGGGCACTCTCTACAAGGTCACTATCTAGAATAAGCCAAATTCAACAAGGTATGTCATTTTTGCTATAACTCCTTTTATGAGAGGTTCCAAGTAGTGACACCTGGAGGAATTGCATAAAACACACTGAATAAAATTTTGTATCAGTTTCATATATTTATACATTATAGGTTCAAATTTATGATTACTTCAAGTTAGGGTTGTTGACTAATCCAAAACTAGGCATGTGAGACTAAAGAAAAGTTTGATGAAAATTCTAGTCTTTTGTTGTTAAAGTTGAGGAAGGTTTGAAGGAATGTGATCATATACACCAGGTCTATTACAGATCTACAAATCAGATTTGGATGATGTAATTGATGAGGGATTTTGGTTGAGGTACATGTTGAGTACATGGTTGATACAAGTAGTTGATGAGTTGGCACATACATGAGGTGTATAGTTGATTATGTTGGTACATATTGATGAGTCATAGTTGGTGAGTAGTTGACACATGATTGGTACATACTTGGTACATGGTTGGATTCACTTGTTTATGGTACAAGTTGATTACAGGTTGTTTGGTACATGTTGGTGCATGATTGATGCACTTGTTTATGGTACAGGTTGATTACAGGTTGAGGTACATGTTGATGCATGGTTGATGCATGGTTCATATTTATCGGTACAGGTTTACAACGGTATATCTCACACTAATAGTGTGACAGTGCTTCCATCATTCTACTTCTACTTTAGGGTGGCAAGACAGGGAAAGGACAGGTGGTTATACCCACCTTTCGGTTGTAGCTGGAGAACATAGGGGGTTGTAGCCTCCTTCTGGTTGTAGCCAAAGAATTAGGGAGTTGGAGCTTCCCTCAGGTTGTAGCCTAACAAACTAGGGGATTGGAGCCTCCTTCCAGTTGCAGCTGGAAAAAAAAGGAATTTGGTGCTTCCAACGAATGTAATTGTTCAATACATATAAGAAAAAACATTTTGTGGTTTTCTCCCGATTTGGGTTTCCACATAAAACATTGGTGTACAATGTATGTGTGTGATTATTTATTTCTTACTACACATTATTGGATAATAATTCTACATTGATATAACATTTGAAAAAAATGATTATCATTATGTTATTACTGATTCACCCCCCCTGTCAATAATCCAAAAGGGGAAAAGGGGAAAAGGAAAACTTGAGCTTGGTTCCTCAGATTTACCTGGTGTATATATATGAGAAGTAGTAGGTGATGAATCTAAGCATGTGACCTAGAAGATGTTTTTAAGGAAGTTACTTGGAGAGTATAAATAAAAGGCAAGGCTCTCTCACTTTAATCACACTTGAGAATATTGAATATCTATAGGTTTCTGAGGTAACCAAAGATATCTAAGACAAATTTCTGAGGGAAGGTGAAGAAAAGAAGGCCGAAATGCAAGGAAGGATAAATTCTTTTGATGGTGCTTTCTAAGGTATGTTATTTACAAGTCATCTCACCATTTTCGCTATAACTTTTTTTCTATAATGATTCAGACCGTGCGATTTATATTCCATTAAGAAAACATACCTAAGTATCTGTGGTAACAAATTCAGCTCGTGGGTCGTTGTATTTTGGGAGTAACGCTCCATGGAAAATAGGGTTTTTGGCTAGTCCTGAAACTAGTCAAAAATAGGTGTTTCGGGTAAAAACGTCATAACTTATTCATCACAGATCCAAATTTAGTGAGACCAACTGTGTTGGTTAGGGTAGATTCTTTGGTATTCTTTGTAACATTTTCAAATCAATTCAACAAACAATTCTTGCAGGGCACGCTTTACAAGGTCGCTCTCTAGAACAAGCTAGAATTTAGCAAGTTATGTCATTTTTTCTATAACTCCTTTTTTGAGAGGTTCCAAGTAGTGAAACATTTAGGAATTTAATAAAACACATTGAATAAAATTGTATATCAGTTTTAGATCTTTATACATTACAAGTTCAAAGTTATGATTACTTCAAGTTAGGGTTGTTGACTAATCCAAAACTAGGCATGTGAGACTAAATAAACGTTTGATGAAAATGCTAGTATATTGTTGTTAAAGTTAAGGAAGGTTTGCAAGAATGTGATCATATACAATAGGTCTATTATAGAGCTACAAATCAGATTTGGATGATGAAATTGATGAGGGATTTTGATTGAGGTACATGGTTGAGACAAGTAGTTGATGAGTTGGAACATACATGAGGTGTATAGTTGATGAGGTTGGTACATATTGATGAGTAGTTGACACATGATTGGTACATATTTGGATGCACTTGTTTATGGTATAGGTTGATTACAGGTTGTTTGGTATAGGTTGGTGCATGGTTGATGCACTTGTTTATAGTACAGGCTGATTACAGGTTGATGCATTGTTGATGCATGGTACAGATTTATTGGTATAGGTTTACAGTGGTATATCTCACAGTGATAGTGTGACAATGGTTCTATCATTCTACTTCTACTTTAGGGTGGTAGGATGAGGCAAGGATAGGTGGTTGTAGCCATCTTCTGATTGTATCCCGAGAACATAGGGGGTTGTAGCCTCCTTCTGGTTGTAGCTAGAGAATTGGGGAGTTGGAGCTTCCTTGAGGTTGTAGCCTGAGAAAATAGGGGGGTTGGAGCCTCTTTCCAGTTGTAGCTGGAAAAAACAGGAAGTTGGTGCTTCCAATGAATGTAATTCTTCAAAACATATGAGAAAAATCATTCCGTGGTTTTCTCCCAATTTGGGTTTCCACATAATGCATTGGTGTACTGTGTATGTGTGTGATTGTTTATTTCTTACTGCTCATTATTGGATAATAATTCTACATTGATATAACATTTGAAGAAAAAGGATTATAATTACGCTATTACTGATTCACCCCCCCTCTCAGTAATCCAACAATTGGTATCAGAAAAGTTTCCTTTAGAAATCAATTTAACCACTGAAAGGTAGATCATGGAGAGTACCAACTCGTATAAAAATGGAATAACACAGTTTGATGGACAAAAGTATGTTTTTTGGAGCATAAGGATGAAGACATGTATACAGGTACAGGGATTTCAAGTTTGGCAATCAATTGTAGATGTATACACAGTTGCACTAGCAAATGAAAAAATAGTGAAACTCGGTGTGAATAATTCCAAAGCCAAAAATGCACTTTTAAATGGTCTCAGTGATACAATATTTGTTGGTTGTGGAGCCTGATTATCTTTCTGATTCAAAGGTCTTTTACTTTCAGCCATGTTTATACCCAATGAAGTATTTACACCCCAGAAGTATGTACACTCTTTGACGTGGGGGAGTGCAGAGGGGGGGTACGCCCTGTATGGGGTCTGGGGGGGTTGTCCCCCCGGCTGGGGGGTTTGGGGGAAAATCCCTTGAAGGAAAAAGTGCCTTGTAAATGTATATTGTAATTTCATTCTAAATCTGGATTGTTCCTTATAAGGTCACAGATCTAACGGTAGATATTATGTTAGGGTTTTTTGCCCTAGAAGGAAACCCTCTTTTATGAGGGAAATGTATTGTGGCTATGGTTGATTGTGAATATTGTATTATGAGAGAGAAGACTGTGAGAGAAATAAGATGAGGTTACAACGGGTTTTGTTGTAGGTTGTATCCCTTCATTTGTTGGATAATAATAAAGGAAGGACCTGACAAATTCTCTGGTGGATGTAGCCCACATTGGGTGAACCACGTAAATATTTATCTCTCTTGTATTATGTATCTTCTGTGTTTTATTTCCGCATTTGTTTTATTTTATTGCTTCGTGGTCCTATTTTTCTAACAACTAGTATCAGAGCGAAAGGTAACTCACAGGAAAAGAGGGTTCCTGGTTCGAGTGGGAGCAATGTCGGAAGATGGAAAGTTTAGGTTCAAGAAATTTAACGGCCAAAATCATCAGTTATGGAAGATGTAGATGCAAGATTATTTATATCAGAAGGATATATTCTTACCATTGGGAAGAGTAGCAAAGAAGTCAATGGCCATGAAGGACGAAGAATGGGAGATTCTTGATAGAAACGCTCTAGGAATGATATGGCTGAGCTTGGCAGTGTCAGGGGCTTTCAATATTTCACAAGAAAAGACAATGAAGGATTCGATGGATGCATTGGCTAAACTGTATGAAAAACCCTCAACGTCTAATAAGGTATTTCTAATGAAGAGATTATTTAATATGAAGATGTCAGAAGGTGGGTCTGTTGCAGATCATTTAAATGAATTTAATACGGTTACTAATCAACTAAGTTCTGTAAAAGTGGACTTTGATGATGAGGTTATGGCTCTTCTAATCTTGTGCTCATTTCCAGAAAGATGGAATGGTTTGGTCATGGATGTAAGTAAATCTGTCTCTGGTTCAAATAATTTAAAATTTGATGATGTTGTTGGTGTTATCTTTAGTGAGGAAATGCGATGGAAAAGAACAGGTGAGACATCAGGTAATGCGTTGAACATGGAGAATAAGGGAAGACAAAAGGATAGAGGAAAGGGCTCAGGGAACTGTGGGAATTCTAGGAAGGGCAGATCCAAATCCAGACTTGGTAAGATAGAGTGCTGGAATTGTGGGAAGAAAGGACATCTGAAGAAAGACTGCAAAGCTCCAAAGAAACAAAGAGATGGACAACAAGAGATAAATCAGGAAGCAAATGTAATAGGTGATGTGTTACAAGATGCTTTGATTCTTTCTGTAGATAATATTTATGAGTCTTGGGTAGTAGATTCAGGGGCTTCATTTCATGCCACACCCCATAGGAAACATTTTCTAGATTATGTTC
>ML785015.1:367123-394919 GCA_009831015.1 Picea engelmannii
GATGTGTTACAAGATGCTTTGATTCTTTCTGTAGATAATATTTATGAGTCTTGGGTAGTAGATTCAGGGGCTTCATTTCATGCCACACCCCATAGGAAACATTTTCTAGATTATGTTCAAGGTGATTTTGGACAGGTTCATTTCGGTGACGATGCACCATGAAAAATTGTTGGAATGGGAAAGGTAAAAATAAAGCAATACAATGGAAACCAATGGTTGTTGAAAGAGGTAAGACATGTTCCATATTTAAGGAAAAATATAATTTCAACGGGGAAATTGGAAAATGAAGGTTGTGTATCCATATTTACAGATAAGACTTGGAAGGTCATCAAAGGATCGTTGGTGATAGAAAAAGGACAGAAGGTAGGTACATTGTATTTATGTACAGGTAATACTGACACTTCTATCTATTTAGCTTCTACAAGAGTGGATACAACATTGTGGCATCATAGGATGGGACACATGAGTGAGAAGGGTATGCAGATACTTCACAAAATAAATTTGCTACCAAATCTTAAACAAATTGATTTGGACTTCTGTGAGCATTGTGTTTATGGAAAACAAAAGAGAGTCAGATTTCTCAGAGTCGGAAAAGAAAAGAAGAATGAAAGGTTAGAGATTGTGCATACAGATGTATGGGGACCAACTCAGGTATCATCTCTTGGTGGATATCATTATTATGCTACTTTTATTGATGGTGCAGCTAGAAAAACTTGGGGTTATTGCATTCGGCAAAAATATGATGTTTTTGATACTTTTAAGAAATGGAAATCTTTAGTTGAGAATGAGACAGAAAAAAATTTGAAGTGTCTCAGATCAGATAATGGAGTTGAATATTGAAACAAGGATTTGATGATTACTGTTCATACCATGGGATTCATAGAGAGAAGACAGTTCCAAGAACACCACAAGAAAACGGTGTGTCAGAAAGGATGAACAGGACAATCATGAAGCGTGCAAGGAGTATGAGATTGCATGCTGGTTTGCCCGTACAGTTTTGGGCAGATACTGTAGATACTATTGTTTACTTAATAAATAGAAGACCTTCAAGCTCTTTGGATGGTAGAATTCCAGAGGAGGAATGGATGGGAAAAAAGGTAAACGATTCTTTTTTGAAAACTTTCGGTTTTGAAGCATTTGTCCATATTGATAAAGAAAATAGAACAAATCTTGAGGCAAAATACAAGAAGTGTACCTTTATTAGATACGGTGTTAATGATTTTGGTTATCGTTTATGGGATTATTAAAATAAAAAAATCATTAGGAGTAGAGATGTCATATTCAATGAGAAGGTCATGTACAAAGATCAGTTGCAGGGAAAGAAACAGGAAGAAGAAAAACAAGAATACATGGTGCTTGATGAGATCACTGAAAAATAAATTCCAAAGGAACCTGAAAATCAAAATGTGCAACAACAGGAGCAATAGGTACCTCAAACACCTGTAAGTGTTGTTAGAAGATCTACCAGGTTAAGTATACCCCCTGAATGATACTCTCTTTCAATGTATTATTTATTGTTGGCTGATTCTGGTGAACTAGAATGTTATGAAGAGGCAATGCAGGTAGACACCAAAAAGAAGTGGAAGCAAGGCATGAACGAAGAAATGGATTCCTTGGAAAATAACCTGACTTGGGACTTGCAGAAAAAATAACATCGCTGAATAAATGGGTTTACAAGTTGAAGGAAGAAGATAAAGGAGAAAAGTGGTACAAGGCTAGACTTGTTGTAAAGGGGTTTGCACAAAAGAATGGTATAGATTTTGATGAAATATTTTCTCCTGTTGTTAAAATGAATTCAATTAGGACTATTTTAAGTCTTGTGGTGGTAGAAGATTTTCATCTTGAACAGTTAGATGTAAAAACCACTTTTCTCCATGGGGATTTGGAGGAAGAGATTTATATGCAGCAGGCACAGGGGTATGAGGTCAAAGGGAAGGAGAATTTGGTATACAGGTTGAAGAAGAGCTTGTATGGCCTAAATCAAGCTCCAAGGCAGTGGTATTTGAAGTTTGACAGG
This sequence comes from Picea engelmannii, assembly GCA_009831015.1. Lineage (NCBI taxonomy): Eukaryota > Viridiplantae > Streptophyta > Pinopsida > Pinales > Pinaceae > Picea > Picea engelmannii. Next base: position 369,141 of record ML785015.1, read on the forward strand.
TTCATGACAAAACAAGGTTATAGTAGATGTCATTCCGATCACTGTGTTTATTTTAAAAGGCTAGAAAATGGAAGCTATATTATCTTGCTATTGTATGTAGATGACATGCTTGTTGCAGGGTCTAATACGAAGGATATAAATATGCTCAAGAAGAAATTATCCAATTCATTTGCGATGAAGGATTTGGGTGCTGCAAAGAAAATCTTTGGTACGAGAATAACAAGAGACAGGAAAAATCACAAACTGACATTGTCTCAGGGTGAGTACAGAGAGAAGGTGTTGTAGAGGTTTAGAATGTAGAATGAAAAACAAGTTAGTACACCTTTGGCCAGCCATTTCAAGTTAACTAAGGAAATGTATCCCAAGACACATGAGGAGATAGAATACATGTCCAGGGTCCCATATTCATCAGTAGTTGGCAGCTTGATGTATGAAATGGTTTGCACAAGACCAGATATTGCACATGCAGTGGGAGTTGTGAGCATATATATGAACAATCCAGGTAAAGAACATTGGGAGGCAGTAAAGTGGATTCTAAGATAATTGAGAGGTACTGCTAATCACGCATTATGTTTTGGAGGTTCAGAAACTATTCTACAAAAATATGTTGATTCAGATATGGCAGGTGATAAAGATAGCAGGAGGAGTACCATAGGGTATGTGTTTACTATAGGTGGAACAACAGTAAGTTGGATTTCAAAACTGCAAAAGGTTGTTGCACTTTCAACAATAGAGGCAGGGTATGTTGCTGCTACAGAGGCTAGTAAAGAGATTATTTGGTTACAAAGGTTTATGGAGGAATTGGGAAAGAAGCAGGAGAATAGTTGTAACATACCCACTACCTACAATCAAATTTTTCGTTGATTTCTCAACAATGAGAATCCCCAAAGCTCACAGCAGCGAGAGGCCAATCCCAATATACAGGTCTTTATTTCTCTATCACAGCCTCTTCTTCACGCGCCTGTGACATTTCCTCGATGATAGCTTCGGGTTTCAGAGTTTCGTGATTCCTGATGACAAAAGTTCCTATCCTCTCGAACTCCCGATCTCCGATGAGTAGTTTCACCGATACGTGCCCTTTACGTTTTAGCCCTCCTAGCTATACTTTGGTCCATGTGACCGCTAATTCATAAGACTGTCGCCTTATCCTTCTTTCGGGGTTTTGGGCTTCAAAATCCCGATGCGCTCCAATTCCCGTTAGCCCTCTAGGCTAGGCTCTTGGCCCACATGACCACTATCTCACAAGACCGTAGCCTTGTCTCCCATCGAAGTTTCGAACATCGTAATGTCAAAATGCATAAATATTTTGTCCTCAGAATCCCCGATATCTAGATATGACATCATCTTCCTCTAGTCCCTTGCGCCAGACCTTTTGGGTCAATACAACCTCCCTCTATATGACCGTCGTCCTACCACCTATCGGGGCTTCGGGGTTTCTAATGATGAAAAACATTTGCCCATGGGATTGTCGATCCCTCGAATCTCGATTCTCCGATAGGATGACACCTAGCCCCACGATGGAACTCTTCTCCTTGTCGGGGTTTCAGAGTTCGCGATTCCAGAATTCCCAACCTCTCGTCACCAGGATTCCTGATATCCCAATGACCATTATGCCGATAGACGACTTCCTGTTGGGACTTTTCCGATGGCTCTGATTGCTGCCGCACATCCTCCTTTGATGGACGGTCCTAGTTAACTCTCAAGATTTTGCGACTTCTGATGTCCTAGATGCCTCATCCCTAGGACTCGTGAAATGTCGGACTCCGACTCCCTTCAGATCTCTGACACGCGTCTCAAATGAATGGATGGTTCAGATCGCTCTTCGCGTTTTTGAGATTTTTGATGTTCCGACTTTCACGACCTTAGGAACTCCGATTTCCTGAATGTCAATATCCCGATTTCCAGTGCCCGGATCTCTGAAATGGACGATCGCGTGACGCGCGTCCTCTCTTAGATGGACGGTCCAGATTTGTGTCGGGGTTTTCAAGCTGGACTTACCCGATCTCCTTTCCACGGGAATGTCGATATCCCGACTCCCGACGCCTCGATCTCTGCCACGTGTCACCACTGACGGATTGTCCAAATAGTTTCCGGGTAATTTCCCATGGAAAGTTCCCGATCTCATGTCATCGAGACTTCCGATTTCCCAATACGTGAAACCCCGATGAGCCAACCCTCCCTTCGGGATCTTTCCTTCTGTTCATGAGCTTAACCCTTGCGCAACTACTACCAGGTCCTATGGCTGATGGGTATCTGCTCAAGATCTGACGGCTCAGATTTGTCCCACCTTGGGCATTCTTCCAATACTTCGCGGATGTGTAAAGATCAACGGTCCAAATGTTCTCATGGACCTTGAGGGGAAGGGTCTACGATCTCGATTTCATCGCTATTCACGAATATAGAGAGAAAAAGGGGCAAGGTATGTAACACCCTTATTACTTTCATCAATCTGACAGTCGTGAATGACAATGGGTCTTCCGACGGGATCTCATCCGTCGATTCGTTACTTATCCCTATGCTGCTACTTCGGAATTTTAAGAGGGTCGTTCCTCCTCGTACAGGGATTATGAAGACTTGCATATTCAAGTCCTTTTTCCAGGTTCTTGGTAAACCTTTCCAAGACAAAAATGTCTGCGAAGAGATCGATTCCGGGGCTTTCCTAGAGATGGATAAGGGAAACAACTTCCCGAGAACGGGCCAGAAGTCGAACTTGGTTCAACTTATGCGTAATTAACTTCATTTATCAATCATAAGTCAATTCATTCATTTCATGTTATAAGCATATAACTACCCTTTCTTATCAAAACATTGCACAGACGTTCTTTACTGCAGTCTCTCACAATTTCATAGTTTATGAGCATATATGTCAACATATGAATTTCAAAATCCAATATGTAAAACACTTATCAGAAATAACACCAAGAGTGAATGCAACTGCTGAGAGGGGTGCTAGTTTCCACCCAACCATAGGCGTAGTGACTCCCAGCGGATTTACCACTAGCCACCCTCGAGCTGAGACCACGATGTTCTGAGACTGCATCTTCTCTGTCTGCCAGTGACCAGGAGTGAAGGTTGCAATCCTCCCTCTATGCTATCACTCACTCTGTGTAATTCCAGAGTTCCCCTCGCGTCTGCCCCCCCTCGAAATCACTTCTACCTCATGCCTTATCATCTTGCGAGGTAGCGTGTGGCACAATTCCCCTCATGTCTGATCAGGCCTGACGACTCTATAGATGGGCGGTTCACCATCCCATCCCTCATTAAGCCATCTGCCTACCAGCCTACGAGACATTAAATTCGGGGCCAGTGAGCCGCTTTTGGTTCTCCGGGCCAGTGGAGTCCAAATACGATGTTAATTCTTGGTAGAAGTTAACGCCACCTTTCCAGGTGCCTTTCACCGCCATCGTGGTCTCTTTTTCTGCACATTCCCTCTCAGTAGTCCTACAATAATTCAAAATGTTATTCACATTCATTGACCTTTTCCTCAGGGTCCATTTTCATCACATATTCACATTTATGAGTTTTCCATACTTCTTGGCCAGTCCAGTTATATTTACAAGCTGGGGGAAATAGGGTGTTACAATTCCCTCCCCCTTAAAAGGAACATCGTCCTCGATGTTCTTATCTACTAACATGAATGGTATGTACAGAAGTAAACAAAATCGGATATGCCTGTCTCATGGCATCCTCCATTTCCCATGTAGCCTCATCTGGGCCAAAATGTTTCCACTACACCTTGACCTGTGCAATGGTTCTGTTCCGGAGTGGGGTTTCCTTTCTGTCCAGTATGCATTGGGGTTCTAGTAGAAATTCTCCCTCCGGTTCCACCTAGATCATAGACCAGTCAATTATATGATTAGCATCATGTACATATTTCTTCAATAATGAAACATGGAAAACATTATGTTCTTTTACTGTGGGAGGAAGTGCTAGCTGATAGGCTACAGGTCCCACTCTATCTAGAACCTCAAAGGGTCCACAATACCGGGGTGCCAACTTGGCACAAGCTCCCATTTTGAGGGAACTCCTTCTGGGCTTAATTCTGAGGTACACATGGTCTCCCATCTTGAACTCTCTTGGAGTTCTCTTTTGATCAGCGTAATTTTTCTGTCGGTTCTAAGCGACCTTCAGATTTTGTTTTATCTGAGTCACTTGTTGTTCCATTTCTTTCAACATATCGGGTCAAATAGAAATCCTGTTTACATGGTTACTCCAACTGACTGGATTATTACACGGCCTACCATAGAGGACCTCGAAGGGACTCGTCTTTAAGGATGCTTGGTAGCCGTTGTTGTAGGTGAATTCTACCAATGGCAGGTAGTCTTCCCATTTCTTGGGTTGATGCATTACATGCATCCTTAACATATATTCTAATATTTGATTTACTCTTTCTGTGTGTCCGTCGGTTTGAGGGTGATAGGTGGTGCTAAACAGTAATTTAGTCTCTAGACCTATCATCAGTGATTTCCAAAAATTCAAAGTAAATTTTGTGTCTCTGTCAGATATTATCTCTCTCAGCATACCGTCCAGTTGGAACACCTCTTTCATGAATATTTGGGCGATATCTATCACCTTCCAGGTTGATTTGACGGGGATAAGATGAGCAGACTTGCTCAGTTTATCCACCACCACCATAATAACATCATTATATTTGGTTGAAGTTGGTAATCCAGTGATAAAATCCATGGAGATGGTTTCCCATTTCCATTCTGGGATGGGTAAAGGGTGTAATAGTCCTGCTGGGTGTCAGTGTTCTGCTTTAACCTATTGGCATTCTATACATTGGGCCAAATATTTGGCTATGTCCTTTTTCAATCTAGGCCAATAAAATTGTTTCCGGGTGGCAGTAATCATTTTCTGGTATCCTGGGTGACTAGTGTAGGGTCGTTTATGTAGTTCATCCATGATGAACCTCTTCAAGTCGTCACAATTGAGAATGTACAGTCTATCTCTGTAAGTGAGCAAGCCTCTTTCGGTCATCTGATAGCCTTCATATTTTTCTCCAACGGGTTCTTGCTGTAGGTACAGGGTCACATTTCGAATGAAGGGATCTGTTTCTTGTGCCTTTTTGACACTGTTCTTGACATATGTCTCACAGGTACTCACCGCTGCCAGGTGAATCGTTTTCATGCTTTTGCTGAGGGCATCGACCACCCCATTCTCTTTTCCTTTATTGTGTTTGATTTCAAAATCAAATTCGCTAAGGAGGGTCATCCATATGGCTTGTCTAGCATTAATCTTGGGTTGATCAAACAAATACCGTAATCCACAATGATCTGTCATAAGCACAAATTTTCTTCCCAAGAGGTAATGCCTCCACATTTTTAAGGCATGCACTATGGCTGCCAGTTCTAGATCATGAGTCACATAATTGACCTCGTGTTCATTCAATTTTCGGGATTCATAAAAAATCACCTTTCCTTCCTGCATAAGGACTCCTCTGAGCCCTTCCTTACAGACATCTGTGCACATAAGGAAGTCATCTTCTGGGTTGGCGATTTTCAACACGGGTGCATGGATCAGTAGATGTTTCAAGGTTTGAAATCTTTCTTCACATTGTTGTGTCCATAAGAATTTTGTCCCCTTCTTCTAGAGGGCAGTGATTGGACAACCAATCTTGGAGAAATCTTTTACAAATCTCCTATAGTATCCCGCTAATCCCATAAAGGATCTGATGTCGGAGACATCCTTTGGGGTAGGCCATTTCATGATAGACCTGATCTTGTTAGGATATACTACTACCCCTTCCTTGGACAGAACATGTCCCAAGTAGTGTATTTGCTTCTAAAAGAAGTCACATTTGCTGAATTTAGCATAGAGTTGATGTTCTCTTAGCACTTGCAGCACAAGTCTAAGATGCTCTTCATGTTCTTCTGTATTCTTAGAGTAGATTAAAATGTCATCAATAAAAAATAGTACAAATTTATCTAGAAATTTACTGAGTACATTGTTCATTAAGCACATGAAAGTGGCAGGGGCATTGGTTAACCCGAATGGCACTACCACAAACTCATAGTGACCATACCGTGTCCGAAAAGAAGTTTTATGGATGTCTTCACCCTTAATTCAGACTTGATGGTATCCCGACCTCAAGTCAATCTTTGAGAAAATAGATGCGCCTCCCAACTGGTCAAATAGATCATCAATCCTGGGCAAGGGGTATTTGTTCTTTATGGTTACTTTATTAAGTTGTCTGTAATCTATGCACAATCTAAGGGTGCCATCCTTCTTTTTCACAAACAGGACCGGTGCTCCCCATGGGGACACACTGGGTCGAATATAACCCGTGTCCATCATTTCTTTCAATTGCAATTTGAGTTCAACTAATTCAGGCGTGCTCATTCGGTAGGGTGTCTTGGACACCAACACCGCTCCTGGTGCAAGCTCTATCGAGAAGTCAATGTCTCTTCTCGGAGGTAGACCTGATACCTCTTCTAGAAACACATCTATGTATTCTCTCAGGATAGGGTGATCATTCGGGTTTGGCTTAGCGCCTTCGATGGTTTTCAACACTTGTATTGCATATAGGGGACATCCCTTTCGACAATACTTTCTCATTTGCAGGGCTGATATTTGTCTCACCGAGACCGGTTTTCGGATCCCTTGGAGGGTTATCTTTTTTCCTTCTTTGCTCACACATTCTAAGGTTTTATGGTAATAGTCTAGTTTTCTTTATGGGCGGACAACCAATCCATACCAACCAACAGGTCGTATGATCCCAGGGGTAATACATTAAGGGTTTCTTGGGTGGGAAATTCACCCAATATTAATTGGTAGGCTGGTATGACCTCTACTACCTTTCTTTTGGTGCCAGTGGCTAATTGTACCAACCATGGTTTAGTTTGCTTCTGTGGCTGTAGTTTACACTTATCAACAACTCTAGGGGCTATATAACTCAAATTTGAACCAAGGTCAATCAAAACAGACACCATATGGTTGGAAATCATACCTTCTATTTCCACCACTGAAGCTTGGTGGTCAGCTTGGTTATTATCCAAGGCTGCATAAATCTGTGGCACACTCCTTGCCACATCATTGACTGTGGTAGCTTCCTGAACGTTATAGACTTTCCGATTGTTCTGTTGTCGGTGTTGACAGTCTGTCAGGAGATGCTCTTTGCCGCAACCCCAACATTTTAGAGGTTCTCTCTTTGGGTTATCAGTCTTCACTGGTACAGGTCCAGAAGTTTTATTACCGTCTAATGATGGAAAGTTTTGTTGGAGTACACTCCGGGCTGGGTAGTTCGTTCTGGGGTTCTTATGGTAGTTTTTAAATACTTAGGATTTGCTCCCTTTTTCTGAAATCTTGAACCACTCTTCTGTTTCCAGTCTCCACAAGACTCTGCCCGATGTCCATATTGTTCATGATAATATGTTGCCTTTCTTATAGAGTCTTCTAAGGTCTTTGGCTCGTCAAATTCAATTCGGTTTCGGTATTCCTTGGGTAGCCCACTGATGAAGCGTTGCACCTTCTCCTTCTCTGCTTTGATGTAGGGTACATATCTCAATAAGTCGAGGAATTTTTTGACATATTCCTCCATAGTAAGTTGTCCCAGTTTGAGTTCATAAAACTCTTTAGCCTTCTCGTTAAAATATCCTTCTGAAAAATACTTCTTCCAGACGTACTTCTCAAACCGTTTCCAAGACAGGTCCTCCTCGCGGACCCCTTTCATATTCTTAAGGTCTTCCCACCAGATGGAAGACTTTCTGTTCAGATTGAAAGTGGCCACTCGGGCCTTCAAATTATCTGAAAAATCATGGACTCTGAAATATTTCTTCAGTCCAAGTAGCCAGGCCTCGGCTTCCTCTCCCTTCTTTATCTCACTGTCGAAGGAGGGAGGTTTGGCCTTTTTGAATTACTCAAATTTATGACTCTTGGAAGTCTTTTGCTTCTTCTGTTTTCTTTGAGAATAGGAACTGGTCCTACTGTTGGAAGGGCCTTCTGAATCACTAGCTTCCTTTTCAATGGAATCATCTGGCACTGGTCATTTACCTCTGGGGTGGACCTTTCTGGATGTGCTTCTCTTAGTATGGCCACTGACATGACCATGATTCTACATCTTAGGTTAATGCTGCATTTGTTGTTGTAGGTCGGATAAGCTCTACAGTAGAAATGCATTAATTTCGATTTTCTTTTCTTGTTCTTTCATCATCCTTTAATTATCAGCCTTGCAGCTTTGCAATTCAACCATGAGACTCCTCACAGTCTCAACTAGGTCTGGAGGGGTTCCTATTGCTCTTCTTCCGTCAGACTCTTTGTCTCTATTGTGGGAGCCTTCTCCCACCTCTTGGTGAGCCACCATACTCTGCGTCTGTAGATTCCCGCGGTTGATCGTCTGCTTAAGTGAAAAGAAAAACGCTGGTTATTAGTCAAGAGTTAAATACATTTTTATAATTTGCAGATGATTTATAACTGTTTCACATGCATACACAGTCGGGTTCTCATTTTTCAAGTTTTTAATCCTGGACAAGAGAGTCAAGTTAGGGGGTTACTCCTCGTAGGAGTGCTTTGAACGGAGCTTATGCACAATTCGTTCATGAGCCCAATCAGGCCGAGTGTTGTAACCATGCTCTGATACCACTTTGTAACATACCCACTACCTACAATCAAATTTTTCGTTGATTTCTCAACAATGAGAATCCCTGAAGCTCGCAGCAGCGAGAGGCCAATCCCAATCTACAGGTCTTTATTTCCCTATCACGGCCTCTTCTTCAAGCGCTTGTGACATTTCTTCAATGATAGATTTGGGTTTCAGAGTTTCATGATTCCTGACGACAAAATTTCCTGTCCTCTCGAACTCTCGATCTCCGATGAGAAGTTTCATTGATACGCGTCCTTTACGCGTTAGCCCTCCTAGCTATACTCTGGTCCATGTGACCGCTAATTCATAAGACCGAAGCCTTATCCTTATTTCGTGTTTTTGGGCTTCAAAATCCCGATGTGCTCCAATTCCCATTAGCCCTCCAGGCTAGGCTCTTAGCCCACATGACCACTATCTCACAAGACCGCAGCCTTGTCTCCCATTGGAGTTTTGAACATCGCAATGTTGAAATGCATAAACATTTTGTCCTCGGAATCCCTGATATCTCGATATGACGTTAGCTTCCGCTAGTCCCTTGGGCCAGACCTTTTGGGTCCATACGACCTCCCTCTATATGACCGTCTTCCTACCACCTATCGGGGCTTCGGGGTTTCTAATGCTGAAAAACATTTGCCCACGGGATTGTCGATCCCTCAGATCCAAATTCTTTGATAGGCTGACAACTGGCCCCACGATGGCACTCTTCTCCTTGTCGAGGTTTCAGACTTCGCGATTCCGAAATTCCCAACCTCTCATCACCAGGATTCCCGATATCCCGATGACCAATATGCTGATAGACGATTTCTTGTCGGGACTTTTTCGATGGCTCCGATTGCTACCGTGCATCCTCCTTTGATGGACGGTCCTGGTTAACTCTTGGGATTTTGTGACTTCTGATGTCCTGGACACCTCGTCCCTAGGACTCGCAAAATGCCAGACTCTGACTCCCTTCAGATCTCTGACATGCGTCTCAAATGAATGGACGGTTCAGATCACTCTTCGCATTTTCGAGACTTCTGATGTCCCAAATTTCACGATCTCAGGAACTCCGATTTCCTGAATGTCAATATACCGATGTCCAGTGCCCGGATCTCTGGAATGGATGATCATGTGACACACATCCTCTCTTAGATGGACGGTCCAGATTTGTGTCGGGGTTTTCAAGGTGGACTTACCCGATCTCCTATCCACGGGAATGTCGATATCCCGACTCCCGACGCCTCGATCTCCGCCACGTGTCACCACTGACCGACGATCTAGATTGTTTCTGGGTAATTTCCCATGGAAACTTCCCAATCTCATGTCATCGAGACTTCTGATTTCTCGATACGTGAAACCCCGATGAGCCAACCCTCCTTTCGAGATATTTCCTTCTATTCATGAGCTTAACCCTCGCGCAACTTCTATCAGGTCCTACGATTGACGGGTATCTGCTCAAGATCTGACGGCTCATATCTGTCCCACCTTGCGCATTATTCCACTACTTCATGGATGTGGAAAGATCAATGGTCCAAATGTTCTCATGGACCTTGAGGGGAAGAGTCTACGATCCTGATTTCATCGCTATTCACGAAGATAGAGAGAAAAAGGGGCAAGGTATGTAACGCCCTTGTTACTTTCATCAATCTGGCAGTCGTGAATGACCATGGGTCTTCCGACGGGATCTCATCCATCGATTCGTTATTTATCCCTACGCTACTACTTCAGAATTTTAAGAGGGTCATTCCTCCTCGTATAGGGATTATGAAGACTTGCATATTCAAGTCCTTTTTCCAGGTTCTTGGTAAACCTTTCCAAGGCAGAAATCTCTGTGAAGAGATCGATTACAGGGATTTCCTGGAGATGGATAAGGGAAACAACTTCTCGAGAATGGACCGGAAGTCGTACTTGGTTCAACTTGTGCATAATTAACTTCATTTATCAATCATAAGTCAATTCATTCATTTCCTGTTATAAGCATATAACTACCCTTTCTTATCAAAACACTGCACATACATTCTTTACTGCAGTCATTCACAATTTCACAGTTTATGAGCATATATGTCAACATATGAATTTCAAAATGAAATATGTAAAACACTTATCAGAAATAACACCAGGAGTGAATGAAACTGCTGAGAGGGGTGCTCGTTTCCACCCAACCGTAGGCGTAGCGACTCCCAGTGGATTTACCACTAGCCACCCCCGAGCTGAGACCACGATTTTCTGAGACTGCATCTTCTCTGTCTGCCAGTGACTAGGAGAGAAGGTTGCAATCCTCCCTCTCTGCTATCACTCACTCTGCGTAATGCCAGAGTTCCCCTCATGGCTGCCCCCCTCAAAATCGCTTCTACCTCATGCCTTATCCTCTTGCGAGGTTGCGTATGGCGTGATTCCCCTCGCGTCTGATTAGGCCTGACGGCTCTACGGATGGGCAGTTCACCATCCCATCCCTCATTAAGCCATCCACCTACCAGCCTGCAAGACATTAAATTCGGGGCCAACGAGCCGCTTTTGGTTCTCCGGGCCAGTGGAGTCCAAATACAGTGTTAATTCTTGGTAGAAGTTAACGCCACCTTTCCAGGTGCCTTCCACCGCCATCGTGGTCTCTTTTTCTGCACATCCCCTCTCAACAGTCCTGCAATAATTCAAAATGTTATTCACATTCATTGACCTTTTCCTCAAGGTCCATTTTCATCACATATTCACATTTACGAGTTTTCCATAGTTCTTGGCCAGTCCAGTTATATTTACAAGCTAGGGGAAACAGGGTGTTACAATAGCAGGTTGTACTGTGACAGTGAGAGTGCAATTCATCTTGCAAAGAACTCAACCTTCCATTTGAAGACTAAGCATATACAGTTGAGGTACCACTTCATACTATCCATCTTGGAAGATGGACATTTGAGGTTGGAAAAGATACACACTAGCTAGAATCCTGCAGACATGTTAACAAAGGGAGTAACCAGGGAGAAACTGAGTTCCTGCTAAGTTTCAGTTGGTCTTCAAGAATGAAGATGAAGATGAGGAATTTTCTAGGTCCGAGAAGGCTTTGAGTCCAGCATATATAGCAATGACGGATTTGTTGAGATCAGTCTCCAAGTGGGAGATTGTTGGTTCTGGAGCCTGATTATCTTCCCTATTCAGAGGTCTTTTACTTTCAGTCGTTTTTATACTCCATGAAGTATTTACACCCCAGAAGTATGTACACTCTTCCATACGGGGGAGTGCAGAGGGGGGGTAACCCCTCTACGGGGTCTGAGGGGGCTATCCCCCCGGCTGGGGGGTATGGGGGCAAGGAGGGGTTCGAGGGCGAAGCCCATGAAGAAAAAATTGCCTTGTAAATGTATATTGTAATTACATTGTAAATCTTGACCGTTCATTATAAGGTCGTAGATCTAACGATAGAGATTATGTTAGGGTTTTTTTCCCTAGAAGGCAACCCTCTTTTATGAGGGAAATGTATTGCGGCTATGGTTGATTGTGAATATTGTATTCTAAGAGAGGAGACTGCGAGAGAAAGAAGAGGAAGTTACAACGGTTTTTTCTGTAGGTTGTATCCCTTCATTTGCTGGATAATAATAAAGGAAGGACCTGACAATTTCTCTAGTGGATGTAGCCCACACTGGGTGAACCATGTAAATATGTGTCTCTCTTGTATTTTGTATCTTTTGTGTTTTATTTCTGCATTTGTTTTATTTTATTTCTCAGTGGTCCTATTTTTCTAAGAGTATTCACCAAAGTTGCACATTGTAAATATGCTAAATAGATTTGGGACAAACTTCGAAATATTTATGAAGGAGATTCAAAAGTCAAAGCAACAAAGTCTCAAACTTACAGAGGTCAGTTTGAACAACTAAAAATGAAGGAGGATGAAGATATTGCATCCTACTTCTTATGAGTCGATGAAGCAGTGAATGCAATCATCGGATTGGGAGAAGAAATCGAAGAATATATAATTGTTCAAAAGATAGTAATATCTCTTTCTATGAGATTCAACCCTAAGATATCATCACTAGAATAAAGATCAGATCTAAACTCAATAAGCATGGATGAATTGCATGGAATCTTCACAGCATATGAGATGAGAACTGAACAGGAAAATCCAAATGTAAAAGAAGCAGTCTTAAAAGCATCCAAAAGATCAAAGAAAAAGAAGAAGGAACAAGAAGAATATAGTAGAAACAACAATGTCTTGGAAGATGATGAAGAAGTTTCCAACTTCGTCAAAATACTGAACAAGGAAACCGACAGTAGGTATGAGGTAATCTTCCTTTAATTTGTTTTAATTGTGATGGTATTGATCATTTTTCTAACAAATTTCCTCATAAGAAAAATATAAATGATGAAGGTTACTCAAAAGTAAGACAAACATATAAAGTTAAAAGAACTACAAAGAAACTTTTCAGGAAAATGTTTTGGCACCAAAGAAGACATCTCATCATCAGATGAAAATGAAGTTAGTGACAGTGAAATAGGGAGAGTTATATTCATGGCAGTAGAAGACTCTGATAAAGAAGACTTCAAAGAAGAAGAATATGAAGAATTATATGAAGAAGAAATTGAAGAGGCAAAAGTTAACTTTCGGGAATAATTAATGAGTGCCAGAAAAGTTATCAGAAGAGAAAAGAAGAAAAACAAGAAACTACAAGCATAACTAGATAAGAAAAAAGACACTCAAGAACTAGAACAAATGATCACAAAATTGAAAAATAGAAGAAGATAAAAGAATTGAATAAGCACTCAAAGAACAACTAGAAGGAAAGGGCATGATCATTGGAAGCCTGGAAGTAGAGATTGTCACACTAAGAAAGGATATTCAAAAGAAAAATATGCATAATAGCTCAAAAGTTTTGGATGACATTATCAATAGTAAAAAATATCATCTTGACAAGTCCGGATTTGGATACAATCAGACAGAAAAGGGATCAAGCTCCAAAAAACCAGAGAAAGAAACAAATCCAAAAAGCTATGCTGAAACAATCAAAGGGGATAAAAAGATATATAAGGAAGATTACAGGGACACTCATCCACCGAGAAGATTCGGATTTCAGAATCAACAACAGATAGACAGGCCTCAAGAAGAAGTAGGATTCATAAGAGCACCTCATTTCAGAATATCTTCAACTACCAAGTATCAAACTATATTTTTTGGTTTATGCTATGCATGTAATAGTTTTGGACATAAAGATGTAAATTGTAGAGCTAACAACAAGAACAATAAATACTTTGAGAACCATACACAAAGGGGTTATTCAAGAAGACCTAGTGAAACACATAAAATAAGTTAGAATAGGTTTGAATCTTTGAGCACTGAAGTGGAGTGTTACAAGTGTAAAAATGTTGGACAAATGGCCAAAAATTGCAAAACAACAGTCCCTCCTAAAGAACCCCAACAGAGTCACAAACAAGAACCTCAGAAAACAACATGGATAATAAAGCAAGATCAGTATAGCAATGAAGAATGCACAATCTCTCTACAAGCTAAATAGAAGAAACGTGTTTGGTATGTTGACAGTCGATATTCAAAACACATGACATGTGATAGAGACAAGTTTCTTACATTACAGAAGGAAAGATATGGATTAGTCTCCTTCGGAAATGATGATTTATCCAAAATCATTGGAAAATGCACAGTCCGTATTTGGAACAAGAATGAAAGGGCAGAAAATGTTCTACTAGTAGAAGATATGAAACATAATATTTTAAGTGTGAGTGAAATGTGTGACCAAGGTCATAATGTTACTTTCGATTCACAAAAGTGTGAGATAAGAAAAGAAGGTTCATGGAAATTGGTCACTACAGCTGCAAGAACTTCAAGCAACATATGTGTGTTAAGTGAAATTGGAAATGAAAAGTGTTGTCTAGGAAAAGAATATGAAAGTTGGCTATGGCACAGAAGAATGGGTTACATGCATTTTGATAACCTTGTCAAAGTCAACAAAAGAGAAGTAGTTAGAGAAATGCCCCAGATCACGAAACCAACCAACACTTTATGCAAGCATTGTCAACAAGGAAAGAAAACAAAGATGAGGTTCAAATAAAATGAATATTCAACAACAAAACCACTAGAAATTGTGCATACTAATCTAGTTGGACCAACTACAACAAAAGGATTAAAAGGTGAGATATACTTTATGTTATTAGTTGATGATTATACAAGAATCACTGCAGTTTGCTTTCTCAAGAACAAGTCAGAATCTCTTGAAAACTTCAAGACCTAAAAGAAAATGGTTGAAAATGAGATGGATTCAAGAATCAAATGCTTAAGATAGGATAATGGAGGAGAATTAACCTCAAGGGAATTTATGGACTACTATAGAAATCATGGAATAAAAAGGCAATTCTCTGTCGCTAGGACACCTCAACAGAATGGATTTGTTGAAAGAAAGAACATGACAATACAAGAAATGGCTCGAACAATGATAATGGATTCAAAGTTGACTGATATTTTTTGGACACAGGAAGTGCATACAACAGTTCACATTCAAAACAGAGTAATGCTCAGAAACAACACTGATAAAACTCCCTACGAGCTATGGAAAGGAAGACCAGCAAATCTGAAGCACTTCATAGTTTTTGGAAGCAAATGCTACATCAAAAGAGAAGATGGAAGAATGGGAAAGTTTGACTCTCGTGTGGACAAAGGAATACTTGTTGGTTAATCAAGTACAAGGAAAGCATACAAGTCTTACAATCTAAGATTAAACAAAGTTGTGGAAAGCATCAACATAACAATTGATGAAACAGGCATACCATAATCAAAGGAAGAAGAAAACAAATCAGTGGAACAACTTTTCGAAGAAGAAGATGAAAAATAAGTAGAAGAGGAAGATGAAGATGAAGAGAATCCGACATAAGCAGAAGAGAAAGTTCAACAAGTATCTCCAAAGACACCTAACAAACAAGTACAGAAGAATCATCCTTTAGATCAGATTATTGGAAACAAAGATGCAATAATTGAGACTAGAAGAAAAATATGTTCACAAAAACAAACACACCTAGCACTCTTATCTACAATTGAACCAAACTGTTTTGAAGAAGCCAACACAGATGAATTTTTGAATAAGACCATGGATGAAGAATTGGATCAAATAGAGAAATGAAACTTGGGAATTAGTTCCAAGACCAAATAATAATAATGTGATCGACACAAAATGGCTTTTTAGGAATAAATTGAATGAATATGGACAGGATATAAGGAGCAAATCTAGATTGGTATGTAAAGGATATGCACAGATTGAAGGAATCGAATTTGAAGAGACATTTTTCCCAGTTGCCAGAATGGAAGCAATCTGTTTGTTTTTAGCTTACGCATGCTCCAAAAATCCTAAAGTATATCAGATGGACATAAAATCAACTTTTCTAAATGGGGAACTTGAAGAAGAAGTCTACATTGAACAACCAAAATGATTTCAATTGTCAGAGAACACAGACTATGTGTGTAAATTAAAGAAGTCTGTGTATGGTCTAAAACAGGCTCCTAGAGCATGGTACTCCAGACTAGATAAGTATCTGCAACAGGTAGGGTTCAGAAAAGGAAGTGCAGACAACGACCTCTACATCAAGGTAAGTCAAGGTAATATTTTATTAGTTGAAGTTTATGTTGATGATATTATTTTTGATAGTAATGATAACAGGTTAAGCTAGAAATTTGCAAAAGACATGCATAATGAATTTGAAATGTCGTTACTTGGAGAACTATGCTTCTTTCTAAAACTTCAGATATGTCAAAGAAACCAAGGAATGTTTATTTCTCAAGTCAAGTATATCATAGAAATTCCAAAGAGGGTCAGAATGGAAGATTGCAAATCAATTATCACTCCCATGCAAACCAGTTGTAAGTTGAGCAAAGATGATGATTCGAAGTCTACAGACCAGAGACAATATAGGTCAATGATTGGTAGTCTACTATATTTGACAACATCCAGATCATATGTAATGCTGGTAGTTGGATAGGTGACACGATTTCAAGAAGTACCAAAGGAATAACATGTATTAGCAGTAAAGAGGATCTTCAGATATCTCAAAGGAATAGAAGAGTTAGGATTATGGTATCCAAAAGGAAAAGATCTATCACTTATTTCCTACACAGATGCAGATTGGGTAGGTTGTATTGATGACTGATGAAGCACCAATGGAGTAGATTTCTACTTAGGTGGGTGTTTGGTATCATGGATAAGTAAGAAACAATCATCAGTATCTCTATCTATAGCCGAGGCAGAGTATATTGCAGCAACAACATGTTGTACATAGGTTCTTTGGATGAAACAAACTTTGACAGATATATAGGTTGAGTATGATGGGCCAATTCCAATATATTGTGATAATACAAGTGCCATCAGTATCTCAAAAAACCCGGTTATGCACTCCAAGATGAAGCACATTCCAATCAAGTATCACTTTCTATGGGAACAGGTTGCAGAAAAGAACACCAAAGTTGAGTATGTGGGCACAAAAGAACAAGTGGCAGACATCTTTACAAAACCACTTCCACGGGAAGCCTTTGAATATATTCACCAAAGACTTGGAGTTATTTCTATTCCAAAATGAATGCTTATCTTATATGTCTTAGATGTACATGAGGAAGCACCATAAGAGGATAGTTTAGTCAGGGGGAGCAACCCTGGATGGAAAGATACCTTTGCCATTGATGACAAAGGGGGAGAGATTTATCAGATTTAGAGGACAGAGACAAACTTATCAGATGTAGAGGACAGAGGAATGGTCCCAAAGGGAGCATGAGTGATATGATTTCAGTATTGCATCAGAGTGTTGCCATCAATTCCAAAGGGGGAGACTGTTGATGAAGGTTGGTTGTCATTGATGTCAACCCTTGAAGAAAGCCCTGTAGCACAAAGGTTTTGGTAATGGACCCAATATTTTTTGATTTAAATATGACTCATTATGTTTTTTTCATGGTTGATAAGAGATAAATATGGATGAAATCCAAAGTGGTCCCCTTACGGTGAAATCCCTCACAGGAAGATGCTTTGTGAAGTAAGAGAACACATGCTTAATTGTGGAATAATGAGATGAAGGACAATAAATTTGTTAGGGAAAATATCCTAGATGGATATTTCTTGTCATTCTATTTCCATTGGTATGTAGAACGTCGGATAACTCCTCATGGTTAGAGAGTTATGAACATGTGAAGTTGGAGAACCTATGTTTGGGTAATGGAACCAAGTTTGTTTGATGGATAACAATATGTTTTTTGCTATATTTGAAGGTAATAATATTCTATATGGATAGTGCATGTCATTCCATTTCTGGTGGTATGTGTAATGTCACATAAACCCTCACATCTTGAGAGTTATGGCCTTACGAAGTTGGAGGACCCTCATATGTCATCTAGAAGCCCCAGAAGGTCAAAGTAGTCAAAGTGATTTAAGAGATTTTAAAAGGTAAATAATAAAGTGAAGTGATGAGTGTATTACAATTAAAAGTGAATACAAAATAAATTGTTTCAATAATAAATTTAATGGAGAAATTAGAAGTGGGTTAACCCTAAAATAAGGAAAGTGGGCCAAGTGACCTAGAAGATGTTTTTAAGGAAGCTACTTGGAGAGTATAAATAAGAGGCAAGGCTCTCTCATTTTAATCACACTTGAGAATATTGAATATCTATAGGTGTCTGAGGTAACCAAGGATATCTAAGACGAATTTCTGAGGGAAGGTGAAGAAAAGAAGGCCGAAATGCAAGGAAGGATAAATTCTTTTGATGGTTCCTACTAAGGTATGTTATTTATAGGTCATCTCACCATTTTCGCTATAACATTTTTTCTAGAATGAGTCAGACCATGAAATTTCTATTACATTGAGAAACCATAACCGAGTATCTATGGTAAAAAATTCATATTGTGGGTCGTTGTATTTTTGGAGTTACACTTTGTGGAAAATAGGGTTTCTGGCTAGTCCTGAAACTAGTCAAAAATAGGTGTTTTGGGTAAAAACGTCGTAACTTCTTCATAACAGATCCAAATTCCATGATACCAAATGTGTTGGTTATGGTACATTATTTAGTATTATGTGTAAAATTTTCATATCAATTCAACTAATATTTCTTGCGGGGCATGCTCTACAAGGTCAGTCTCTAGAACAAGACAAAATTCAGCAAGGTATGCCATTTTTGCTATAAATCCTTTTCTGGGAGGTTCCAAGTAGTGATGCCTGGAGGAATTGCATAAAACACACTAAAGAATATTGTGTATGAGTTTCATATCTTTATACATTACATGTTCAAAGTTATGATTACTTCAAGTTAGGGTTGTTGACTAATCCAAAACTAGGCATGTGAGACTAAAGAAACATTTGATGAAAATACTAGTCTCTTGTTGTTAAAGTTAAGGAAGGTCTGTAGGAATGTGATCATATACAACAAGTCTATTACAGAGCTACAAATCCAATTTGGATGATGAAATTTATGAGGTCTTTTGGTTGAGGTACATGTTGAATACATGGTGGAGACAAGTAGTTGAAGAGTTAGAACATACATGAGGTGTATAGTTGATGATGTTGGTACATATTGATGAGTAGTTGACACATGATTGGCACATGCTTGGTACATGGTTGTATGCACTTGTTTATGGTAGAGGTTGATTATAGGTTGTTTGGTATAGGTTGGTGCATGGTTGATGCACTTGTTTATGGTACAAGTTGATGCATGGTACAAATTTATTGGTATAGATTTACAGCAGTATATCTCACAGTGATAATGTAACCGTGGTTCCATCATTCTATTTCTACTTCAGGGTGGCGGGACGGGGCAAGGAAAAGTGGTTGTAGCCACCTTTTGGTTGTAGCTGGAGAACATAGGGGGTTGTAGCCTCCTTTTGGTTTTATCCAGAGAATTAGGGAGTTGGAGCTTCCCTCAAGTTGTAGCCTGAGAAAATAGAGGGTTGGAGGCTCCCTCCAGTTGTAGCTGGAAAAAAAAGGAAGTTGGTGCTTCCAATGAATGTAATTCTTCAAGACATATAAGAAAAAACATTATGTGGTTTTCTCCCGATTTGGTTTTCCATGTAAAACACTGGTGTATTGTGTATACATGTGATTGTTTATTTCTTACTGCTCATTATTGGATAATAATTCTACATTGATATAACATTTGAAGAAAAAGGATTATAATTATGCTATTACTTATTCACCCCCCCTCTCAGTAATCCAACAAGTTGATTTATTTTCTACACTCAAACACCACAAGATAAATGAACTATACTCTACAAAGGGAAAGAAAATGCTTATAGTTCTCTTTTCTTATAAAAACCAACCCATTTGCAATGGGATTTGACCATGGAAACCAAAACCATATTTGTCTTCAAACATTAATTTGATGGATAACATAAATGCATGTTGGGTCTTCGAAATTTTAAATTCCCAACAACAAATTAAGTTGCCCAACAAAAATTGGAGCACCCAACAATTGATAGAATAACCCAACAAGAGAGAATGACTATGCCTACAACTGTGTGCGGTCTGCATGGCTTGTGGGTTAGAGAGAAAGACCAAGTAGGATTGAATTTGTCCAAGCATGAAATAAAACACCCAACAGGATGTGAGGTCACCTAGGGATGAAGTAAAAATCCCAGGTAGGATTGAAGCCATCTAGGCATGAAACAAAATTCCCAAGAAGATGTTAAGTCACCTAAAGATGAAGTAAAACTCCTACGGGGATGTGAACTCGCCCATGCACAATGTAAAACATATAGGGAGATGTAAACTCACCCATTGATGAAGTAAAATTAATAGGGGGATGTGAACTCACCCAGACATGAAGTAAAACATCTAGGGGAACATAAAAATATTCTAGAGATAGAGAAAACATCTAGGAAAATGGTAAATTGTCCCAGGAAAGATAAATTCCAATGAAGGAGAGAGTTACAATCTCGAGGAGTGAGAAATTATCCTAACATTTGGATTAAACCATTTATAAACTCTCTATTTAAGTGGAACAATCAAATATTGTGAGCCACTGATCTCTACACAAAGTGGAATGGAAAGTTGACATCTCTAAGTTTTTAGTGTTCACCGATTTCATGAAAGCTAGTTCTTTGAACTAGACTAACAAAAATAAAAGTGACCATTCCCAATTTCCACCATTAACACATTCATTCTATCACATTGAACAAGATAAAAAAACATTTCATACACATAATTTAAGCATAGACATATTACCAATTACTCAAGAACATCCATTAAAAAACCATTGAGAAAGTTAATCACACACGACATAGTGTTTACCCTGGAAACCTAGATGGGAAACCAACTTCAAATGGGGGCTCAATTCTTTTGATTTCAATGATATCTAGTAAAATTCTTCCACGGATCTCTAAACCTTGTCCCCTCTTGGCTAGAGGACCCATTGAGAATGTGATTGAAGGAGGAAATATGGAGAGCTTGGGGGTGGGGGGGAGGCCAACAACCATGCCCCTTCACTTCCCATTCCTTATCTTTCTCTCATATTAAATTTTCTTATTACATTTAATCCTCTATTTTCCTCTCACATTCTTATTTTTTCTTATTCAACTTTCAAATTTACATTGCTTACATAGTTTGTTGACCTTAATGAATTGTCAATTTAATATTACAAGTATTGATTCTTACTATAACACCCTTGTTTCCCCCAGCTTGTAATTAATAATAAAATAGGATTTACCATGCTAAGGCATATGGACAGTGTGAATGTATTATTGTTTGAGTTGCCAATAACTGACTGTGGGGGTGAATCCTTCAAAGGATTGGCCATGATATCACTAGAGGAAAGAATGTGAAAACTATAAGGGAGGGTCATTATATCAAATAATACCAAATTACCTTGATGACGATAATAAAACTCCTTTAGATCCCAAGGACAGAAATCAGATAATGAAGAAAGGACCAGTGGTTTAATTATCAACCACTCCCATGAATGGAAGGATGGCCAAAATTACAGAATGTTAACCTGAAGTACCACTGGGTATGACAGGCCAAGCTGATCGGAGATCCCTTCTGACAGAAGGAACATGATGGGTTGAGAACCATCCTAGAAGAAAGAGATACAAATGGATAAGGAGAATGGGTGGAGCTCTCCAGCGGATAATGAACAGAAGGTCGCGAGCTTAATACTGAGTGAGCATTTGATAAAACCTCACTGAGGCCATAACATAGAAGGAAATCTATGAAAGTTTGTAGAGAATAGAACCCAATCATAAGATGAAAGAGAGAAAGTGTTTTTGAGAACTGTGAGAGTTCCTTGGTGATATCATGGCTTGGCATGAGGGTGGCCAAATTTCTAACAATGAATGCCTCTGAGCCTATGGTCAGGTGGAAGGACAAACACCCATAGTCAGTTAGTTGGCTACCACTTGTAATAGATAAGTAATCACATATATTGTGTATTTGAGTGGTACTGTGAACTAAAGTTGGATATCCTATGAATGTTGCACAGATGGATATATTTTCTTAATGATTATACTATATCCCTTTTATTCCTACTTGATTTTGTAATTAGGCAAGTAAGAAATTGTATGAATTGGATGTGTTTTTATACTCATAAATGCTTGTGTTCTGTGGTGGCTTAAGCTAGAGCCACGAACTATGAGTTCGTCGACTTTATGTACAATTTCATGTATGCATGTCGACCCTCCTAATCGTTCTGAGTACCTTGGAGGATGGAGTTGGTTAATCTCAAGAGAGGTAGTGTAGATATGCATCGGATCTTTGTGAGGCAAGAGGAGACTGAGAACCAGTTAAAGTTCTAGACTTGATGAAGGAGTGCAAGAATAGTGCAGAAGACCCCTCCAAATGTTACGTTCAAGAGAAAGAGTGAAAAAATATTAAGCCTTTCAGAGCCAACAAAGATCTAAAAGAATAGTGAGGTTCAAGTATCGAAAGGGAATATCCCTTTTTTTAGAATATGAACGGATGAGATCCATTTGGGAGGATCCAGGGTCTGTCCCGACTATTAGATTTGAAGAAGGGGCACCGACATTAAAGCCTCGACTCCTTCAGTCTTTGTAAGATCTCACATCGGGTGATTCACATGTTGGCACGACTAAGCTCCTGAAACCCAAAGTTGCGATGTGATATGGACTATATATCTAAGGATCTATCGAGACCCTCCTTTACCGTCAGATTAGCGAGATCGTGCATTTTCACATCGGGAGATTCACACATTGGAATGACTAAAACTTCTAAAACCCGAAGTTGTGATGTGATCTGGATCATTGGATCAAGTGGGGCCATAGAACATCGATATGAGGTGAGCATATTAACGCAAGAGCATGTGGGAATTCAAAATTCCCTAAGAACCAAGCTCAGAAGAGATAAGTGCATATGAGGTCCAAGAGGCGAACTTGTTTCAAGTTCATAAGCTCCGAAGGGAAAAGAGGAAGTAGAGACACATATATCAGGGATCACAAGAGGTAGATCAAAGGATGAGGCCTTTGGAACATATGAAATCTTCCAAGTCAGGGAAGAATGTGAAAGCTCATAAGGAGGAGTAGCAACAACCATTGAATCAAGCACTGTGAGAGATCTGGACCATGGGAATCCACATCCAGACAATTAGAAGAGTGCACAAGAGGAGATTGAATATGGTCCATTAGATATGAGTGTGAGTTCCAATAGCCGTTGGATCTAGGAGATATGCACGAGGGTTAAACCCTTCAAAATTATACAGGTTAATGTACTTTTACAAGTCCCGAGGTTTTGAAATCATCGGAACCATCCATTGTCAGGGTAGACATATGACATCAGATCTGAGAGTTCGAGGATTCTGACTTTGAAATATTTTCAAGGGAAATAGTGGAGTTGATCCTAGATATTGGTGCTGGGAAGGACATGTGGCAGAAGATCGACATTTCCTTGACTCACACATTGGGAAATTCAAAGGAAAGAGTTGCGACGAATCGCGAAACAGAAACTCACGATTTGATCACAGTCGTGGGATCATGGAGGATTGTGGACCATTGATTTGAAGCAGGTGAATATTAGGAAATCGTGAATCGAGGAAACAAAGTTAAGCCAACCTCCAAATTCATGAAACATGAAATCCTAATTCGCGAGAGAGGAGCTCAGGACCATTGGACCGGAGGAGAGTGTGGTCACAACTTGAGGACATATGAAGGAAGGGGATAACATGGAGAGCTAGCACCAGTTGATCAAACCCTTTCTGAAGAATTGAAGTATATCTGGACCGTTGAATCTAGGAGGGTACATGTCAGCAAGTCAGAATATCTAGAGGAAGGTGGATGTTGAAGTGTTGAAACATTCGAAGCCCGAAGAGCCAAATGTTGGTTGTGGAGCCTGATTATCTTCCTAATTCAAAGGTCCTTGCTTTCAACCATGTTTATACCCCATGAAGTATTTACACCCCAGAAGTATGTAAACTCTTCCATGCGGGGGAGTGCAGAGGGGGGGTACCCCCTCTGCAGGGTCCGGGGGGTCTGGGGACAAGTGGGCCCCCAGCGGGGGTTCAAGGGCGAAGCCCATGAAGAAAAAATTGCCTTGTAAAAGTATATTGTAATTTCATTGTAAATCCAGACCGTTCATTATAAGGTCATAGATCTAACAATAGAGATTATGTTAGGTTTTTTTTTCCTAGAAGGCAATCCTCTTTTATGAGGGAAATGTATTGCAGCTATGGATGATGGCGAATATTGTATTCTGAGAGAGGAGACTGTGAGAGAAGGAAGAGGAAGTTACAACGGGTTTTTCTATAGGTTGTATCCCTTCATTTGTTGGATAATAATAAAGGAAGGACCTAGAAATTTCTCTGGTGGGCGTAGCCCACACTGGGTGAACCACGTAAATCTGTGTCTCTCTTGTATTATGTGTCTTCTGTGTTTTGTTTCTGCATTTGTTTTATTTTATTGCTCCACGGTCCTATTCTTCTAACAACTGGTATCAGAGCGTAAGGTAACTCGCAGGAAAAGAGGGTTCCTGGTTCGAGTGGGAGCAATGTCGGAAGATGGAATGTTTAGGGTCGAGAAATTTAATGGCCAAAACTACCAGTTATGGAAGATGCAGATGGAAGACTATTTATATCAGAAGGATCTATTCCTACCATTGAGTCGAGTAGAAAAGAAGCCAGCGGCCATGAAGGATAAAGAATGGGAGATTCTTGACAGAAAGGCTCTAGGAACGATACGACTGAGCCTGGCAGCGTCGATGGCTTTCAATATTTCAAAAGAAAAGACAACAAAGGGTTTGATGGATGCATTGGCCAAATTGTATGAAAAACCCTCGGTGTCGAATAAGGTATTTCTAATGAAGAGATTATTTAATATGAAGATGTCAGAAGTTGGGTCTGTTGCAGATCATTTAAATGAATTTAATATGGTTACTAATCAACTAAGTTCTATAAAAGTGGACTTTGATGATGAGGTTAGGGCTCTTCTAATCTTGTGCTCATTGCCAGAAAAATGGAATGGCTTGGTCATGGCTGTAAGTAACTATGTCTCTGGTTCAAATACTTTAAAATTTGATGATGTTGTTGGTGTTATCCTTAGTGAGGAAATGTGATGGAAAAGCACAAGTGAGACATCAGGAAATGCGTTGAACATGGAGAATAGGGGAAGACAAAAGGATAGAGGAAAGGGCTCAGGAAATCATAGAAATTCTAGGAAGGGCAGATCCAAATCCATACTTGGAAAGATAGAGTGTTGGAATTGTGGGAAGAAAGGACATCTGAAGAAAGATTGTTGAGCTCCAAAGAAGCAAAGAGATGGACAGGAGGAGAGAAATCAGGAAGCAAATGTAACAGGTGATGTGTTACAAGATGCTTTGATTCTTTCTGTAGATAATATTTCTGAGTCTTGGGTAGTAGATTCAGGAGCTTCATTTCACGCCACACCCCATAGGAAACATTTTCTAGATTATGCTCAAGGTGATTTTGGACAGGTTCATTTGGGTGATGATAAACCATGTAAAATTGTTGGAATGGGAAAGGTAAAAATAAAGCAACGAAATGGAAACCAATTGTTGTTGAAAGAGGTAAAACATGTTCTAGATTTACGCAAAAATATGATTTCAATAGGGCAGTTGGAAAATGAAGGTTGTATATCCATATTTACAGATAAGACGTGGAAGGCCATGAAAGGATCATTGGTGATAGCGAAAGGAGAGAAGGTAGGTACATTGTATCTATGTACTGGTAATACTAACTCTTCTATATCTTTAGCTTCTACAGGAGTGGATACAACACTATGGCATCATAGGTTGGGACACATGAGTGAGAA
>ML785015.1:396240-440424 GCA_009831015.1 Picea engelmannii
TTGCAGGGTCTAATATGCAGGATATAAATGTGCTCAAGAAGAAATTATCCAATTCATTTGCGATGAAGGATTTGGGTGCTGCAAAGAAAATCCTTGGTATGAGAATAAAAAGAGACAGGAAAAATCGCAAACTGACATTGTCTTAGGGTGAGTACACAAAGAAGGTGTTGGAGAGGTTTAGAATGCAGAATGAAAAACCAGTTAGTACACCTTTGGCCAACCATTTCAAATTAACTAATGAAATGTGCCCCAAGACACAGGAGGAGATAGAATACATGTCCAGGGTTCCATATTCATCAGCAGTTGGCAACTTGATGTATGCAATGGTTTGCACAAGACCAGATATTGCACATGCAGTGGGAGTTGTGAGTAGGTATATGAACAATCCAGGTAAAGAACATTGGTAGGTAGTAAAGTGGATTCTCAGGTATTTGAGAGGTACTACTACACATGCATTATGTTTTGGAGGTTCAGACACTTTTCTATAGGGATATGTTGATTCAGATATGGCAGGTGATAAAGACAGCAGGAGGAGCACCACAGTGTATGTTTTTACTATAGGTGGAACAACAGTAAGTTGGATTTTGAAACTGCAAAAGGTTGTTTCACTTTCAACAACATAGGAAGAGTATGTTGCTGGTACAGAGGCTAGTAAAGAGATGATTTGGTTACAAAGGTTTATGGAGGAATTGGGAAAGAAGCAGGAGAACAACAGGTTGTACTGTGACAGTCAGAGTGCCATTCACCTTGCAAAGAACTTAGCCTTCCATTGGAAGACTAAGCATATACAGTTGAGGTACCACTTCATACGATCCACCTTGGAAGATGGACAATTGAACCTGGAAAAGATACACACTAGACAGAATCCTACAGACATGTTAACAAAGGGAGTAACCAGGGAGAAACCGAGTTCTTGCTTAGTTTCAGTTGGTCTTCAAGAATGAAGATAAAGATGAGAAATTTTCCAGGTCCAAGAAGGTTCAGAGTCTATCATATACAAAAACAGTGGAGTTGTTGAGATCAGTCTCCAAGTGGGAGATTGTTGGTTGTGGAGCCTGATTATCTTCCTGATTCAGAGGTCCTTGCTTTCAACCGTGTTTATACCCCATGAAGTATTTACACCCTAGAAGTATGTACACTCTTCCACGTGGGGGAGTACAGAGGGGGGGTACCCCCTCTACGGGGTCTGGGGGGGATATCCCCTCGGCTGGGGTGTTTGGGGGAAAGTGGGCCCCTAGTGAGGGTTCAGGGGCAAAGCCCCCGAAGAAAAAATTGCCTTGTAAAAGTATATTGTAATTTCATTGTAAATCTGGACTGTTCATTATAAGGTCGCAGATCTAACGGTAGAGATTATGTTAGGGTTTTTTTCCCTAGAAGGCAAACCTCTTTTATGAGGGAAATGTATTGCAGCTATGGATGATGGTGAATATTATATTCTGAGAGAGGAGACTGTGAGAGAAAGAAGAGGAAGTTACAGCGGGTTTTGATGTAGGTTGTATCCCTTCATTTGTTGGATAATAATAAAGGAAGGACCTGGCAATTTCTCTGGTGGACGTAGCCCACACTGGGTGAACCATGTAAATATGTGTCTCTCTTGTATTATGTGTCTTCTGTGTTTTGTTTCTGCATTTGTTTTATTTTATTGCTCCGTGGTCCTATTTTTCTAACACCGAAGAGCTATGAGTCATTGATTTGTGAGGATACACTTGTCAATAGATCTAGAACTTCAGGGAAAAGTTGAAGTGGGTTTTCAGTTTGAGAATTGAGATTCCCGAAGTGCAAAGACCCGAAGTCTTGAAAAAATATTTGGACAGTGAGATCTAAGGGAGATGTGGTGTGAATCTGTGAACTCCGGGTAACGTCCCAAAGTGATTTGTAGCTGTCGGATCTAAGAGGAACGTGGAGTAGATCCCTACACTCCAGGTAAATTCTTGAAGTAATCCTTGATCATTGGATTCAGGGGAGACATGCGTCAGTGGATCTTAGACTCTAGGTAAAAGACATTGGGAAAAAGAGGCTTTAGATTTGAGATCTCAGAAGTCCAGAGACTCGGAGGAGATTTTGACCGTCGATTCAGAAGAGGGCCATTAGATCGTTGATCTGGGTTGAAAGGTTAATCACCAAGAATGAAGGAAAGACCATTGATTGAGTAGGACAAGTGTGCATAGATCGTCAACTCCAAAGGATTGAAGTATGGAAGGAAGTTGGATTTGAGATTTCAAATTCCTAGAGTTTGGAATTGCGAAGAGATCTTGAATGTTGATCCAGAGGGAGAAGACCCGATCCATAGATCCAAGAGGCATAGATATGAATCATTGATTTAGGTGTTATCGTCAATATCGTGAGATTGACGATCATGTAGCATTTCGAGGACACGAGTTGCGAGGAGTTTAATATATTGAGGGAGGACTGCAATTCAAACCGTGGTTTTGTCAAGAGGAAACATGGAGGTTGTAAGAGCATTGCAGGCCCAAAATTAGTTTGACTCCAAACCGCTTATGGCCATGCCCACAATTGCATGGTCAGCTCCAAGGTCACATCAAGAGGGGGCTTATAAAAAAAAAGGAGATAACCCCCAACACTCTGGGTTTTCACAGCAGGGAAAAAGGGAAGGTCGCGGGTGCCCTTAAACCTGCACCAAGAAGCTGAAAGGTTCAGTGTTTAACTATAGAACGAGACCATCAAGGTTTCAGAGAATTGTTTGTCTTCAGAATCATAGATCCTTGACCAGGAGGTTGGACTGGTTCCCTGACCTTCCAAATTAAGAACCATGAATGGAGATTTTGTCCTTTAAGAAAAATGAAAATTTGTATGCCCTGTCGTGGGTGTGTTACAAATTGGTATCAGAGCATGGTTACAATGCTTCACCTGCTTGGACTCATGTATGAGTTGTGTAAGGAGGTATGGTTATATGCATTTACTCCTTAAGGAGAAGGACTACAGATTGAACCTATGACTTTGGGAATTCTTGTTGAATTTCAACAGAAGAATTTCTTTAGCCCTTTTCCAAAGTGATAAATACTCTTATTGGAGTAGGGATATGCTAACTAGCATTTATAATAAAACTTGAATATGGATAGCTAAAGGTGGCAGGATTTTGTCAAGGGAAGCTAAAACTCGAAGGATGGATGACCTGGTGTTCGTAACACTACTTATAAACATGGGAAGTTGGAACTTCAGGCACTAAGGATGGTGGATTATATAATGGTTAATACCTTGGTGGGCTTAAAGGAATATGATAGGATCAGGTAGGATCCTTGGCAGTTATAGTTACTTCCTTTAATTAAAATCGGAGTATATAACTCCTCATGACCAGAGAAAACCGAGATGGGTAAAACCCTGTGGACGCTAAGGCAAGAAGGTTTTCTTGCTAGACATTGTTGCATAAAGAGGAAATTTACCCTGGTTATTTATTTCCCTGAGAAAAGGGAACATCAATACGAGATATGACTGTGAGATTAGTCATGTAAGCAACTGAAATCTCAAACTAAAGGACACTAATGATGAAATTAAACTATCAAGTGAATGCATGAGGTAAAAAGGTGCAAGAGATGCACCTACTTATACATGAATGTGTATACATGATCATAGGGATGATTGGAATATCCTTGGGAAAAGGATATAGAAGCCTAATATGTCCATGTGTGTGAATGACATGGAAAAGGTGCAAGCAATAAGCTAGCAGGATGAATACTTATCAGTGTTTAATTATGCTTGAGTGCATAGGTTTATTGCATTGTGGAGATTCCTAATATGAAGCCTGATATTAATACCAGTTAGGTATGAATGATATTCAATGTGCAAGTGATGCACATGTATTATGAAAGAATATAGTTATAGATACAATATGGTTTCCCTGATAAGTGGAATATAAAGCAATAATTTCTCTTCTCTAGAATAAATGAATACTATGGATGCATGGCTGACTCCATTCCGAAGTGTCATGAAAGTTCGGTTCCAAATAACAGCTTGAGGGGGAATGTATTCCCTTTCCTCAGGAAATACTAATATAATTATATAAAAAGGGTAAATGAGAAAAGATGTTCTATTGTCATAATAAGAGACAAATGATTATGCCTTTGAGAAACACATGAGAAGGATTGTGAATAATCCTGAGTTGACTAATCTTGAAGGTAGAGATGTAGGTGGGCTATGAAACATACCTATGACCGCTACAGGAAGGTTTAGGATTATGAATATGGCTAAGTACATCATGGATGTAAGTTAACAAAACCGAAATAGCTATGCATACACAGTTTGGGTACATGACAAAGATACATGTTTATATTCCTTATGGGATATTTGGTAAACCATTGAAGCTAACTCAAGGTTGAGGCCATCACAAATAGTGATGGACATGAAATAAGGAAGTTTCATGCTGAAGGAGTTCCCTGTGGATGAACTGTGTGAAGACTCTGTCAGGAAAACAAAGCCACAACCTTAATGACTGCTGATAATTAAGCAGTGAGCCACAAGCTTCTCTCTCTCTCTCTCTCTCTCTCTCTCTCTCTCNTATATATATATATATATATATACCGGAATCCTGGATTACATTTTGAAAAACATCATGTAATGAATAGAAGAATAATAAATGAATATTGACTATTCTGATAAACGAATGGTAATGTGCAGGATGCACGGGTTCATGATCCATTATGAAAAAAAAAATTCTATTAAATCATGTTGGTGTATTCCAAAAAGATTAGGGTAAGGCCTAACCAAAGTTTCTCAAGGAAAAGAGCAGGAAGATCCCAACATGGAGTAAATTGCAAAAGAAGAGAAAAAACAGTGAGGCCTTAGAAATAACTCAGCTAGGCTGAAAAGTCCCAGGCGATGTAGAAATACTTTGAAGAGGGGGAGAGCCTCAATTATTTTATTGATGTGTATTATTTTTTTCTCTGGGATGAGAAAGCTAGTATGCTGATGAAAGTAAATGTTTTGACACCATAGCGATGATGGTTGTATTACTATAGAAATGATTGAGAACTGTTGTGTTTCACTCATGAAAACATTAAGGATAATGTGATGAAGTGCATACAGATATGCTAGGACATGTCTGAAAATGTTTTATTAATTTGAATGTTATGGTACTTGAATTTTTAATTTACATGACGACTAATGTGTTTATGATGTATGTCATGTGTAGAAATAAATAGATTGGAACTCTTGAGAAAGAAAGTTGCCAATAATGAACAACCTCAATCAGATGATGACTATGAGAAGGTTCTTGTTGAAAGATTGTTCAAAGGACTTTAAAAGTCCCCATGGAGCACCATTGATGGGGTAATATCAGAGGGGGTACTAACAACCAAAACAGGTATAAAAATGTTCATGCCTATGTGGCACAAGGTATGAAGGGATTGGGTAGGAGTCCCTTCTTAATTATTTTACGGTCTTAATGTTATGTATGGAACGTTGAAAGGAAGTTGTATGCCTTGGATACCCAAGTAGGGTATGATTCAGGAAGGAGAACCTGAATGATGGAGGTGTGAACCTCTAGTAGTAAAGACTGATTGTAATCCTCGAAAGAATTCATGAACTGATATGTCATGAATACATAGACCAATAAAGGAATGATTGGAAACAAAATTTCTCATAGATAGAGCGTTGCATAGAATTTATTCCAAGAAATGCATGTTTTCATAAAGGACAGACAATGGATTTCCATTGAGGAAGGAGGACCTTCCAACATTTCTACTTACATTGTATAGGTGTTAGCTATGAGTGTTGGCACCCTAGTTATTAATGAAGGAGAAATGCTTAAAGGCATTCACATGAAACTTTTTACTTGCATGTGTATTGATTTGGGAATCGTGATCATCTTGTAGTGAGAAGCATAGTCCTGTTGTAACAATTAATGAGAATGAATAAACCATATGGTGAAAATCTTGGCTAAGCTCCAATGCACCATGAAAAATTATTTGTTGTAAAGTGTGGGAAGCTTAAAATCAATGCAAAGGTGCAATGGATATGAATGTGGCCACGAATGTTGGCACATTCATTAAGGTCAATTGATATCTGAATTACATTCTAAAAAATTTGGTAGGCTAAAACGATTCATAGGTGAGGGATGATGTATCCTTTTGCTTTGTATCAATGAATAGATGAAAATGAATTGGGTTGTTAGTATCAGTGATTTTGAAAAGGTAATGTGGATGAAAACTAACAATTTGTTTGGCTGAGGAATGTTGAAATTGCAGGAGGAAATGGGTCTTGGATATGGCAGTATTGTAAGCCCATAAGGAAGACCAATTGCCTACTGATCCAAACTGCAAGGAATGGTATTTCCTTTCCAAGAAAGTGAATTTGATTGTAAGTATGCACAATTCTGAAATTGTTTGTGATGACGTTATAAAGGTGTAATAAAATGTATGTGCATGGAAACTAACAATTTGTTTGGTTGATTGAAGTTGAAAGTGCAAGAAGCAAAGGAATCTTGAATATGGTAGCATTAAAATCCATAAGGAAGACCAATTGCCTACTAAGCTAAACCACTATGTGAATAAAGGTCCCATAATTATGAATTTGTTTCCCGTGTGAAACAAATATGGAAATAAAATGTGGAATTTGGATTTATGTGGGTCACAGATTTACAAGAAAATTTTGAATTTAAAATTTATGATGATGTCTCGTGAATTTTTATATGTCTATGATATGGGTGAGAAAGAGTATAATCTGATCACATGAAATAAATATTGACTTGGGAGAAGGAGAGTAACCTTCATCCCTATCTATGATTGAGTCGAGAGAAGGAGAGTAACCTTCGTCCCTAACTTTGGCTGAGCCGAAAGACTGCCAGGCTGTAAAAGCATGAAAAATGGCTACTGCTAAGCCATGAGAACCCCGTGGTAAGCTATGATCACCTAGAATATATTGTGTTGAATTAACACAAGCCAGAGGGATGCCTTGATTGTAAGACTCGATAGAGTCTCTGAAATTCTTTTTGTGCGAGAAAACATTGGCAAGGAAAGATGGATCACCCGAGGGACTATATAGGAAAGAAGGGGGGATGCCTGAGTCTAGGCCTGGAGAGTGAGTGACCGCAAGGAAGAGGAGACCTTAATAGTTCTTGTGAACTATTGATTGGGATCATGCACATGATGGGTAGTTGTTTGTGTGCGAGAAAACCTTGGCAAGGCAAGATGGATCACCCAAGGGACTGTATAACAGAGAAGGGGATGCCTGAGCTTGGGCCTAGAGGGTGAGTGACCACAAGGAATATTAAACCATGATAATTCTTGTAAATTATTGAATTGGCATCATGCACCCAATGGGTATGTCAAGGAAAAACAATGAGCCTGGATAAAAAAACAATCATGTGGATACAAATCCACAAACTGCACAGATAATTATTCTGCTAAGATCATGAATTTTCCCTAGAATTTTTTATGCAATGTTTTCGCATAAGAATATGATTAATGTGCTTGTTGTCCAAGAATTATTGAAAGTAGGTGACCAAGATTAAAGTTATGAAAAAGGACATGACCGAGGAAGAAGGATCAAGATTTCTTAAATAGATTAATGAGAAAGGCATGACAAGTGTTTTTGAAAAAGAACATCGAGGACAATGTTCCTTTAAGGCGGAGGGAATTGTAACACCCCTGTTTCCCCTAGCTTGTAATTAATCATAAAATACGATTTACCATGCTAAGGCATGTGGAGAGTGTAAATGTATTATTGTTTGAGTTGCCAATAACTGAATGTGAGAGTGAATACTTGAAAGTATTGGCCATGATATCACTAGAGGAATGAATCTAAAAACTATAAGGGACAATCATTATATAAAATAACCCCAAATTCCCTTAATGAGGATAATAAATCTCCTTTGGATCCCAAGGAGAGAAATTAGTTAATGAACAAAGGACCAGTGGTTGAATTATCAACCACTCCCATGAATGGAAGCATGGAAAAAACTGTAGAATGTCATCATGAAGTACCACTGGGTACAATAGGCCAAGCTGACTGGAGTTCCCTTCTGACAGAAGGAATAGGATGGGTCGAGAACCATCCTAGAAGAAAGATATACAAATGGATAAGGAGAATGCATGGAGATATCCAACGGATAATGAACAGAAGGTTGCGAGCTTGATGCTGAGTGAGAATTTGATAAAACCTCGATGAGGCCATGACAGAGAAGGAAATCTATGAAAGTTTGCAAAGAACAAAACCCGAGAAGAAGATGAAACAAAGAAAGAGTCCTTGAGAGCTGCGAGAGTTCCCTGGTGATATCATGGCTTGGCACGAGGGTGGCCAGAGTGCTAAGAATGAATGCCTATGAGACTATGGTCAGGTGGAAGGACAAACACCCACAGTCAGTTAGTTGGCTACCACCTGTAATAGATAAGTAATCACATATCTTGTGTATTTAAGTGGTACTGTGAATTAAAGTTGGATATCTTATGAATGTTGCAGGGATGGATATATTTTCTTAATGATTTTTCTATATCCCTTTTATTCCCACTTGATTGTGTAATTAGGCAAGTAGAAAATTGTATGAATTGGATGTGTTTTTATACTCATAAATGCTTGCGTTCTGTGGTGGCTTAAGCCAGAGCCTCAAAATGTGAGTTCGTCAACTTTAGGTACAACTTCATGTATGCATGTTGACCCTCCTAATCATTATGAGTCCCTTGGAGGACGGAGTTGGTTAAGCTCGGGAGAGGTAGTGTAGATATGCACAGGCTCTCTATGAGGCAAGCAGAGACTGAGAACCACTTAAAGTTATAGACCTGATGAAGGAGGGCTAGAATAGTACAAAAGACCCTTCCAAGCGTTACATTCAAGACAAAGAGTGAAAAAATCTTAAGCCTTTCAAAGGAAACAAAGATCAGAAAAAATAGTGAGTTTCAAGTATCGAAAGGGAATATCATTTCATTTAGAATATGAATAGATGAGATCTATTCGAGAGGACCCAAGGTCTGTCACGATTGTTAGATTTGACTAAGAGGCGCAGTTGTTAATGCCTCAACTCCTTCAGTCTTCTCAAGATCACACATTGACTGATTCTCATGTTGGCATGACTAAACTCTGGAAACCCGAAGTTGTGACATGATCTAGACTGTAGATTTAAGTATCTATTGGGACCCTCCTTGACCGTCGGATTGGTGAGATCGGGGATTCTCACATCGGGAGATTCACACATTGGCACGACTAAAAATTTTGAATCCCAAAGTTGCGATGTGATCTAGACCATTGGATCAAGGAAGGCCATAGAATGTCGATATGATGTGATCATATTAACAAAATAGTATGTGGGAATTCAAAATTCCCTAAGAACTAAGCTCAGAAGAGATAAGTGCAGATAAGGTCCAAGAGGTGAACTTGTTTCAAGTTTGTAAGCTTCGAAGGGAAAGCAGAAGTGGAGACCCATATATCAGGTCTCACAGGAGGTAGATCGAAGGGTGAGGCCTTCAAAACTTATAAAATCCTCCAAGTGAGGGAAGAAAGTGAAATCTCAGAAGGAGGAACAACAGTGACTGTTGGATCCAGCACTGTGAGAGATCTGGACCATGGGAATCCATATCCAAACAATTAGAAGTGTGTGCAGGAGGGGATCAGATCTGGGCCATTAGATATGAGTGTGAGGACCAATATTCGTTGGATCCAGGAGAGGTGCACGAGGGTTAAACCCTTCAAAAGTATACAGGAGAATGGACATTTCCAAGTCTCGAGGTTCTAAAATCATACGAACCATCCATTGTTAGGGTAGACAGATGGCAGGAGATCTAAGATTTCTAGGATTCATACTTCGAAATATTTGCAAGGGAAAGAGTGGAGATCATCCTAGCCATTGGTGCTTGGAAGGACACATGGAAAAAGATAAACATTTCTCTGACTCGCTGATCGGGAAAGTCAAAGGCAAGATTTGTGGTGACTCACAAAACATGAACTCACAATTTGATCATAGCTGTGGGATCATGGAGGATTGCGGACCATTGATTTGAAGCGGGTGAATATCGAGAAATCGAGAATCTTGGAAACAAAGGTAAGCCAACCTCCAAAGTCGCAAAACGTGAAATCTCGATTTGTGAGAGAGGAGATCAGGACCGTTGGATCATGGGAGTGTGTGGTCATAGCTTGAGGACATATGAAGGAAGGAGCTAGCATGGAAAGATAGAACCTATTGCTCAAACCCTTTCTAGAGAGACGAAGTATATCTATATCATTGAATCTAGGAGGGTACGTGAGGGGAGACACACGTCAGTGGATGTTAGAATTCGGGTAAAAGAAATTGGGAAAAAGAGGTTTGAGATTTGAGATCTCAGAAGTTCGGAGAGTTAGAGGAGATCTCGACCGCTGATCAAGAAGAGGGTTGTTGGATCATTGATGTAGGTTGAAAGTTCAACCACCCATAATGAAGTCAGGACCATTGATTGAGTAGGATATGTGTCCATAGATCGTCAACTACGGAGGATTGAAGTACATAAGGAACATGTGTTTGAAATTTCAAATTCCCAGAGTCTAGAATTGAGATGATCCAGAGGGAGCAGACCTAGTCCATAGATCTGAGAGGCGCAAATTTGAATCATTGATTTATTCATTATTGTCAATCTTGTGAGATCAACGATCCCGTAGCATTTCAGGGACATGAGTTGTGAGGAGTTTAAGATATTGAGGGCGGAATACAATTTAAACCATGTTTTTGTCAAGAGGACATGTGGAGGTTGTAATTGAATTGCGTCCCCAAAAGAAGTTTGACTCCAAACCACTTGTGGTTGTGCACGCAATCACGTGGTCATCACCAAGGTCACATCAAGAGGGGAATTATCAAAAAAAAGGAGATAACGCCTGACATTATGGGTTTTCGTAGTAGGGAAAAAGGGAAGGTCACAGGTGCCGTTAATCCTACACTAAGAAGCTGAAAGGTTATGTGTTTAACTATAGAACGAGACCATCAAGGTCTCAGAGACTTTTTTGGCTTCAGAATCAGAGATCCTTGACCAGGAGGTCAGACTGGTTCCCTGACCTTCCAAATTAGGAACCATGAATGGAGA
This sequence comes from Picea engelmannii, assembly GCA_009831015.1. Classification (NCBI taxonomy): domain Eukaryota; kingdom Viridiplantae; phylum Streptophyta; class Pinopsida; order Pinales; family Pinaceae; genus Picea; species Picea engelmannii. Next base: position 407,235 of record ML785015.1, read on the forward strand.
TTTTGTCCTTTAGGAAAAGAAAACAAAATTGTGCCCTGGCATGGGTGTGTTACACTTACCCCCACTCATCAATTGAGATCCATTTCACAGTAGCACGAAGAAGAAAAAAGTATATCCACTCTCATATTGATGCCATTGTAACTATGATATATACACATAACTATAGATGTCATAGCATTGCCTCACATTGAAATCATAACTTTAACTTCAAAGGGATAATGGACTTGCAAAGAGACTCATTCCAGTAAGGGGACAACCTAGAACCTGACTAGGGTATTAATTCTATAAAAACAAGTTTCCTTTATTTTGAGATATTCCCACTATTAAATAAAAAGAGATTGCAAGTAAAGTCAAAATTTTCTTCGGTGTTATACATGAGGATATTGGGGAAATAATTAGGTAAATGGTCATTTTAATATTATATATTAAATTAATTTATATATATATTAACAAGGCTATAGGGTAGCTATACTTTCCACAATGCAGGTATTGTGAATAGTTAATGATCCAGGTGGATATTGGTGGCCACCCACCTATTCCAACTGCCTCCTCGTGTCCATTTTTGTTCAACACGTCTTTCTATACTTCTTTATAATTCTGAGTTCTACACTTTTGGCGTTGTATGAAGCCTCACACATTCTCCAGGTGGATACAGGTGGCATCTTGCCTAAATGAAGTGGCTTATTTTGTATGTTTTCATGTCAACACATCTTGTTGTACTTTTATGGTTGTTTTGGGGCCCTAAACATTGTTTTTTTGGCTCACCATAGTTAGATTGTAGATAGAGTCAGAGTCTGATAGTAGAATGTGTAGTTCTCTAAAAGACCTTTCCAACAAGCTATCACACGCCTAAAAGGGAGTTCGTATGAAACATTTACGACCATTGGAAGTTGAGGTACCAAATTACACCAACTTACCCATATGGCCCACATGACTTTTGGCATTTCACCTTCAAGGGTTAGGTTTTTGGATGTTTAGGGTTTTGGCATTCAGGAGCAATCTAAAAAGGGCCTATGGAGCCTCATTGTAATCAGTTCTTCTCAAAAGGATGCACATAGAAGCCACATCTTTTCTCAGAGATAGCTACCACCATTTGAGCAAGTTTCAGTTCTGCAGTTTTACAGTTTCATCCTATTTCATTATTTAATAGAATATATTGTTCACTAAGTATTTGCGTTATTCTTCCTATCTCTTTGTTATTGTATTCAGCTTGTTAATCGGTTCGTTCTACTCCTAAATCTAGATTAGTGGTATCATAGCAATATGCTCTTCATTTATTTTTCTTTGTGCATGTCCCCAATAAGGTCTGGGTACAAGACGTTGGGACTCGAACCAATCGTGCCATTACCAAATCGATCATGTCGAGCTTGAAAACAATCCATGGGAGATGAAAATAAAGATAATGGAGCAGGAGATCCTATTAAAATATTGTTGGAGGAATCCCTCGCACAACAAAGGAACGAAATGATGGAAAACTTCCTGCATATCCTTCGACAGTTTCCCACAGGAGAAGAATATTCATCACGCATCCATGAAATACCCTTCAAGGTATAGGTAAATTTTGATATTCCATTATTTGAAGGACTGATAGATGTGGATGTTGTAGATAAATGGTTGAATCTGCTCAAAGTATGTTTTTCTATCCACGATTTATTTGATCGGGAAAAGATCACTTTTTCACTCCCCAAGGTTGTTCCCCATGTTAAAGACTGGTGGGATACTTACTCTGAGAAAAGGGCCATGGAGGAATTTGAAATTTTTGTGGTGGCCCCTACATGGGATTCCTTATAGGATACCATTAAATAAAAATACTACCCTGTTAGAAGCTACGAGGACAAGTACACCAAATGGACCACCCTACGTCAAGAAAGGGCCCAGACAATAAGAGACTTCACCAATATTTTCCATACCCTATGCACCAAATTGGGTATCAAATATTCTGAGTGTCATCTGGTGCTCAAATACCATGGTTTTTTTCATCGATACATTCAAATAGAAATGGATTTCCTGGACATCTCCTCATTGGGCACAACTTATAAATACGTTGTCAAGATCGAGTAGAAATTTAAGCAGAAACGATGAGAGTTTGGATATACAAACCCCTCACAGCTGAAAAGGGAAAAGGAAACCCAAACCCACATAGAAGGGGACCAAGTTGTGATGGATGCCCTTGGGACAATCCTTCCAGGCTACAACCCAAGAAGGGAAATGAGAAGATGAAGAATGACATGGGAAAATGGTGTGAGTACCATAAAATTCCTTGGCACAACACTGATGAATGTCGCTCCAAGAAGTCCCTCGTGGCCGAGCTGAAGGCTTTCGAGTTAGAGACTGATTCAAATTCTGAGTCAAATCCTGAACGAGGGAAGCATATTATCGATGTTGAACCCAGTGCCATGGTCACTACCACCAAAGTCCAACCAAGCAAACTAGAAGAACCAAAGGAAGGGGAACACCTCTTTCACTCATAGACGTGGGTCAAGTGGGCTCTGATTCACTTCACTGTCGACAATGATAGTAAGAAGAACCTAATTTTAGTAGAGGTCATCAAGTGGTTGAACTTTCCAATGACACCGCACCCACAACCCTACATAATCGACTGGCTTATCAAGGAAGAGATCTTCATGTCAGCCAATAGTGCCTTCTGCCCTACGACATCAATCCTTTCGAAGATGAGGTATTGTGTGATATTTCTCCCCTTGTAGTTTGTGATTTTATTTTAATAAAACCATATTTGTTGATGTTTCATGTTGTGTAAGAGTCTAGACCCCATAGTGTTATTATTACTTTGAGTAGACAATTGTATAGGATCCCATAGATGGAATCACCTACTACTATTTCTTTAATTTCTACTAAGAAATGAAGTAAGGTCATTTCACAGACCGAGAAGGTCATATTCTTTGTGATCTGTTCTCACAATAAGAAGAAGGTCACCTCCACATCCATGGCCTCTACACAATGCCTCTCTTTGCAACATAATCAAATGGATAGGATCATGAAAGAATATAGAGACACCTTCGTCTCACCTACAGGGGTATAGACACACTGCCAATTCAAACATCCATTTGATTTGAATCCTGACACACATCTACCTAATGGATCAGTCTATTGGCGCTCGTTGATGGAGAATGAAAAAATTAGGCGTCAGATTGAAGAGATTCTTCAAAAGGATCACTTTAGACCCAAATCCTCCCCTTGTAGAATCTGAATTGTACTGGTGCATAAGAAGGATGGGAACTTGGATACTATGCATTGATTACAGAGCCTTAAAAAAAATAATAGTCAGGAACCGCTACCTTATTCTCAAGATCGATGACCTTCTTGACCAACTCAAGGGGGAAAAGTTCTTCAACAATATTGACCTAAAGTCTAGCTACCATCAGGTTCCCATCAAACCAACTAATGTCTGGAAGACCACCTTCAACTCTAAATAAGGTCTCTATGAATGGTTAGTCATGCCCTTTGGCTTAACAAATGCATCAACCATTTTCATGAGGTTGAGGGACAATGTATTAAGACCCTTCACCAACTCTTTTGTGGTAGTATATTTGCATGGAATCCTCATCTCCAACAGAATGTGGGAGGAACACATGCGGCATATTCAACAGGATTTGAGCACTCTGTGGTAGAACAAGATTTATGCCAACTTGGAAAAATTCTCTTTTGGCATGAAAAGGGTCCAATATCTGGAATACATTGTTGATGAGCATGGGGTACATGTTGATCCATCTAAGATCCAAGTCATCCATGACTGGCCATCCCCTACCACACTTACCAATATTCGAAGCTTCTTAGGACTTGTCAATTTTTACCAACGGTTCCTGTTGGGATTCTCCCATATTGCCTGGGACCTAACCTATGTGACCAAGGGCGGTGTTAGGGCCAAGATCATGTGGGGGAAGGAGCAACAATGAGCATTCGAATATTTGAAACATCATTTGTGCTCATCTCCAGTACTCTCTTTGCTCGATCTGCAACATTTGAGATTGAAACTGATGCATATGACTATGTTGTGGGCACAGTTCCCACTCAACATGGGCATCTGATGGCATACCATAGTGAGACACTCTCTGGTACTATCCGAAAACAACCCACCTATGACAAGGAAATGTATTCCATTGTACAATCTTGTCGTCAATGGAAACATTACATTCTAGGGAAAGAGACGATCATACACACTGATCACAAGCCTATGCAGTTCATACAGACATAGGGGAGATTATAGAATGAACACCATCACTAGTGGTCCACCTACCTACAACAGTTGCATATCAACATCAAGTATAAGACATGTATCTCTAATCGTGTCGTTTATTGCCTATGTTGGCCTTCTGTGGCTGCACTTACCACTGTGCTCCATTCCTGTGGACATGAAACATCGGAGTGGCCCAAAATTTATCAACAAGATCCAGACTTTGCCACCACATATTAGCTCTTGGGTACAGGTGCCACTGTCACTGATTTTCACATTCAGAATGGACTCTTATGCCACATGGGCCATCTTTGTGTTCCTACAAGCAATTATGAAAAGATGATTTGGGAATCCCACTATAGGCGGGTGGCAGGACATTTTGGCATAGAGAAAAATGTGCTTGTTCTTCAAAAATATTTTTATTGGCCAAAACTTCAACAGGACATCAACAAATATATCAGATCTTGAACTTCCTACAACATTTCCAAGCCATCCATCAAGAAGAAAGTATTATACACCCATCTTCCTATTCCCAAGAGGTCATGGGAATCCATATCTATGGATTACATGTCTAGTTTTTCGTCCACCAAGCATGGAAATGACTGCGTGTTTTTGGTCGTTGATCATTTTTTGAAGATGGTCATCCTCACAACCTATAAGAAGAATGTAACAATTATATATACTACAAATATCTTCTTAGAATGAGTTTGGTTTCACTTTGGGATATCACAAACGATCATCTTCGACCAAGCTGACAGTTTCCTCAACACCTTTTGGTCAAGTCTCTAGTCTCTGTTGGACACCAAGCTCACAAAATCCACTTCTTTCCACCCCCAAACTGATGGCCAAACCAAGGTCATCAATAAAATTATTGTGCACATCCTATGCATGTACAATTCTAAGCATCCTCATACATGGTATGAAAGTCTCCCATATGTCCAACACAGCTACAATAGGGCTCTCCATAGTTACACTAGCCATAGCCCATTTTAGTTGCGTCTCAGATTCCAACCCTTGGGATTCATTGATGTTGCACTTCCTCTTGCCACTGCACAAAAAAAATATTCTCATGATCAGTCTATGATCTACAAATACACTAGATTCATTGATTGAATTCAACACATCCACCAACAGGTACATGAGATTTTGCAGAAATCCACTGCTAAGTACAAGAAACACCATGATAAACATAGGGTAACACACCAGTTTCAAGTTGGAAACAAAGTTTGGTTACATTGGTAGAATGAGCATCTCACCAAGCCCCATAGGAATCTTTGGCCACTTCGTTATCGACCTTACACTATCACCAAGGCTATGGGTAGCAATGCTTTTGAGCTCAACACTCCACCCTTCTTTGGTATGCATCCAATATTCAATGTGGACCTCCTTCGGCCATATTTTCCACCATTATTGGACACCTTTGAGATCGTTTAACAACTAAAACCAACATATATCAACCCTAACTGCATGGAACAAGCATCCATCGATCAAATTGTGGACACACAGATCAAGGGCACTTGCTAGCAGTAAATATAGCTTTATTAGGTTGTCAAGGCAGGGCAAATCCTACACCAAGGAAAGTGGCTCACACGGGGCCAAATCGAGAAGCATTTTACTCACCTTATGTGGCAAATCAATGCAATGGATACCATTTCATCCTAAGCGGGGAGGATTGATCTCAGTGGACATTGGTGGCCACCCACCTATTCCAACTGTCTCCTTGTGTCTGTTTTTGTTCAACACGTCTTTTTGTACTACTTTATAATTGTGAGTTATACACTTCTGGGGTTGTCTGAAGCCTCACACATTCTCTATGTGGATATGAGTGGCCTCTCTCCTAATCCAACTGGCTTATTTTGTATGTTATAATGTCAACACATTTTGTTGTACTTTCATGGCTGTTTTGGGGCCCTGAAAATTATTTTTTTGTCTCACCGTAGTAAAACTTTAGACAAAGTCAGAGTCTAATGGTGGAATGTGTAACTCTCTAAAATACCTTTCCAATGGGCTATCACATGCCTAAAATGAAGGTTGTATACAAAAGTTGTGACCCTAGGAAGCCAAGGTACCAAATTACACCAACTTACCCATAGGGCCCACATGACTTTTGGCGTTTCACCTTCTAAGGTTAGGTTTTTGGATGTATAGGGTTTTTGAATTCATGAATAATATGAAAAGGGCCTATGGATCCTCATTGTAATCAATTCTTCTCATATGGATGCACATAGCATCCACATCTCTTCTAAGAGATAACTACCACCATTCAAGTAATTTCAGTTCTGCAGTTTTACAGTTTCAACCTATTTCATTATTTAATAAAATATATTGTTCACTAAATATTTGTGTTATTCTTCCTATCTCTATGTTATTGTATTCAGTCTTTTAATTAGTTCATTCCGCTCCTAAATCTAGATTAGTTAACTTCAATTGTTGGTGGGACTAAAACTACAATTATTAACTTTGGAACTCGAACCAGAGTTGGTCCCAAGTAAGCTTTGACTAGAATTGTACCATCATAAATTACTATATTTTGGCACTTTTTGTTGAGTGTGGCCCTTATATTGACCATTTCAATTCACTTTCATTGGGTTTAGGCCATCATTGCTTGGACGACCAAGTTTTCTACTTATCAAAACCTCAAATTGCATTGATTCTGGACTTTTTTTTGCACTTTCATATCTTATTTGGCCCAATTGTTGAGTGTGGACTATTTTTTTTTTCACATTGATATCTTTGTATTTCTCTATAAATTATTTGTAAATTTCTTTTCGAATAAGAGACATAATAACATAGGTCGGGTTTTTTCTCAAATATTTTTGCACTTTCATATCTTATTTGGCCAAATTGCTAAGTGTGGAATAGTTTTTGCACATTGATATCTTTGTATATTTGTATTGCTTTATGGATTAATTGTAAAGTGATTTTCAAATAAGAGATATAAGAACATGGGTAGGGTTTTTTCACTTTTTTTTAATTTTTTCATACAGTTAATAAGGATGATGTATAATTTTTTTTGCATTGTATTTAATTTGTTAATAAAAGTTACTTTATCTTTTGTTATTTTTATTCAAACAATTTTTTGATCTAGAATTTGTTAATAAAAGTTCATTTTGTCTTTTTCTCTCTTTATTCAAATAATTTTACAATATTGAATTTGTTGATTAAGGTTTGTTGTCATTGATGTCAACCCTTGAAGAAAGTCTGGTAGCGAATTTCTGTAGCACAAAGGTTTGGGTAATGGACCCAAGGTTGTTTCATGTATAATGGTATGATTTTTAATATATTTGAAGGTAATAATGTTCTATATGGATATTACATGTCATTCCATTTCCGGTGGTATGTGGAATGTCACATAAATCACAGTTTGAGAGTTATGGCCTTACGAAATTGGAGGACCCTCATATGTCATCTAGAAGCCCCAAAAGGTCAAACTAGTCAAAGTGATTTAAGATATTTTAGAAGGTAAATAATAAAGTGAAGTGATGAGTGTACTATAATTCAAAGTGAATACAAAAGAAATTATTTAAATAATAAAGTCAATGGAGAAATTAGAAGTGGGTTAACCCTAAAATAAGGAAAGTGGGCAAAGTGACCTAGAAGATGCTTCTAAGGAAGCTACATGGAGAGTATAAATAAGAGGCAAGGATCTTTCATTTTATATCACACTTGAGAATATTGAATATCTATAGGTGAATGAGGTAACCAAAGGGTATCCAAGCTGGATTTCAGAGGGAAGGTGAAGAAAAGAAGGACAGAATTCAAGGGAAGATGCATTCTTTTGATGATACTTTCTAAGGTATGTTACTTACAGGTCATCTCACCATTTTCGCAATAACCTTTATTCTAGAATGTGTCAGAACATGAAATTTATAGGCCATTGAGGAAATATATCCAAGTATCTGTGGTAAAAAATTCATCTTGTGGGTCATTGTATTTTTGGAGTTACACTCCATGGAAAATAGAGTTTGTGGCTAGTCTTGAAACTAGTCTAAAACATGTGTTTCAGGTAAAAAAGTCATAACTTATTCATAAAAGATCCACATTCAGTATACAAAATGTGTTGGTTAGTGTATAGTTTTTAGTATGTTGTGTAACATTTTCATATCCATTCAATGAATATTCCATGTGGGGCACGCTCTACAAGGTCTCTCTTTAGAATAAGCCAGGATTCAACAAGGTATGCCATTTTTTCTATAATTCCTTTTCTGAGAGGTTTCAAGTAGCTCCACCTAGAGGAATTGCATAAAACAAACTGAAGAACATTGTGCACTATTTTTCATCTTTATTCATTACCTGTACATAGTTATGATTATTTCAGGTTAGGGTTGTTAATTAATCCCAAACTAGTCATGTGAGACTAAAGAAAAGGTTGATGAAAATGCTAGTCTCTTGTTGTGAAAGTTAAGTAAGGTTTGCAAGTATGTGATCAAATATGCTAGGTCTATTAAAGAGCTACAAATCATATTTTTATGATGAAATTGATGAGGGATTTTGGTTAAGGCACATGTTGGGTACATGGTTAGACAAGTAGTTGATGAGTTGGCACATACATGAGGTGTATATTGGATGATGTTGGTACATTTTGATGAGTCATAGTTGTTGAGTAGTTGACACATGATTGGTACATACTTGGTACATGGTTGGATGCACTTGTTTATGGTACAGGTTGATTACAAGATTTTTTGGTACAGGTTGGTGCATGGTTGATGCACTTGTTTATGGTACAGGTTGATTACATGTTGAGGTAATACTTGATGCATGGTTCATGTTTATTGGTACATGTTTACAATGGTATATCTCATAGTGATAGTGTGACAGTGGTTCCATCATTCTACTTTTACCTCAGGGCGGTTGGACGGGGAAGGACAGGTGGTTGTAGCCACCTTCCATTTGTAGTCGGAGATCATATGGGGTTGTAGCCTCCTTCTGGTTCTAGACAAAGAATAGGGGAGTTGGAGCTTCCCTCAAGTTGTATCCTGAGAAACAAGGGGGTTGGAGTTTCCTTCCAATTGCAACTGTAAAATAAAGGAAGTTGGTGCTTCCAATGAATGTAATTCTTCAAGACATATAAGAAAAAACATTCTGTGGTTTTCTCCCGCTTTGGGTTTCCATGTAAAACACTGGTGTACTGTGTATGTGTATGATTCTTCATTTGTTCATTTCTTATCTACTCTACAGTTATTTGATGATAATGCTACATTGATATAACACTTGGATTATATGGTTAAAAAAGATTAAATTGCTCTTTTACTAATTCACCCCCTTCTCAGTAATCCAACAATTGGTATCAGATCAGGTTCTTTCATAAATCAGTTTAACCACTGAAAGGTAGATCATGGAGAGAAAAAAATTGTATAAAAACGGAATACCACAGTTCAATGGACATAAGTATGCATTTTGGAGCATAGGGATGAGAACATATATACAGGCACAGGGATTTGAAATTTGGCAATCAATTGTAGATGGATACACAACACCAACACTTCCGCCAACAAATGACAAAGAAGTGAAACTCTGTCAGAATAATTCCAAAGACAAAAATGCACTTCTGAATGGTCTTAGTGAAAAGGTATTCACCAAAGTTGCACATTGTAAATCGGCTAAAGCAATTTGGGACAAACTTCAAAATATTTATGAAGGAGATTCAAAAGTCAAAGAAACAAAGCTTCAAACTTATAGAGGTCAGTTCGAACAACTTAAGATGAGGGAGGATGAGAATATTGTAGCTTAATTTTTATGAGTTGATGAAATATTAAATGCAATCATAGGATTGGGAGAAGAAATCAAAGAATCTGTAATTCTTCAAAAAGTACTAAGATCTCTTCCCATGATATTTGACCCTAAGATATCAACACTAGAAGAAAGATCAGATCTAAAATTAATAAGCATGGACGAATTACATGGAATCTTCACATCATATGAAATGAGAACTGAACAAGAAAATCCAGATATAAAAGAAGTAACTTTCAAAGAATCTAAAAATTCAAGGCAAAAGGGATGGAAAAAAGAAGAACATAACAACAACAGTGATGTCTCGGAATATGATGAAGAAGTGACCAACTTTGTCAAAAGCCTGAACAAGGGAACCAACGGTAGGTATAGATGTAAGCTTCCTTTAATTTGTTTTAATTGTGATGGTGTTGGTCATTTTGATAACAAATGTCCTTATAAGAAAAAGAGAAATGATCAAGGTTACTCAAAAGGAAAAGAAACATATAAAGGCAAAAGAACCACAAAGAAAGTTTTCAAGAAACGCTTATGCACCAAAGAAGACATCTCATCATCAGATGAAGATGAAGTCAATGACAATGAGGCAGTAGAAGACTCTAATAAAGAAGACTCCGATCAAGAATATGAAGAAGCCAAAAAAGAATATGAAGAGGTCGAAGAAGAATTTGAAGAGGTGGAAGTTGACTATCGAAAGGAATTAATGTGTGTTATAGAACTTATCATAAGAGAAAAAAAGAAAAACAAGGAACTAGAAGCATAACTAGACAAGAAAGAAGACACTCAAGAACTAGAAAAAATGATCACAAAATTGAAGGTTCAAATAGAATAATATAAAAGAATTGAAGAAGCACTCAAAGAACAACTAGAAGAAAAAGACAAGATCATTGGAAATTTGGAAGCATATATTGTCACATTAAGAAAGGATCTTCAAAACAAAAATATGCAGAACAACTCAAAAATTTTGGATGAAATTATTAGTAGTTAAAAATCTCATCGTGACAAGTCCGAACATGGATACAATCTAACAGAAAAAGGATCAAGATCCAAAACAATAGAGTAAGAAAAATATCCAAAAATATTTGCAGAAACAATCAAGGGAGATATGAAAATCCACAAGGAAGATTACAGGGACACTCCTCCATCGAGAAGATTTAGATTTCAGAATCAACAACTGATAGATAGGCTTTAGGAAGAAGAATAATTCATACGAGTACCTCCTTTAAGAAGATCTTCAACGCCCAGGTATCAAGCTATCTTTTTTGGTTTATGTTATGTATGTAATAATTTTGGACATAAAGCTGTGAATTGTAGAGATAACAACAAGAACAAAAAAAAAATTAAACTCATACACAAAGGGGTTATGCAAGAAGGCCTAGTGAAACACATAGAAGAAGTTACAACATGTTTGAATCTTTGAGCACTAAAGTGGAGTGTTACTGCTAGTCCCTAAAGTTGCACTTGACTGTGAGAGGGAAATCTAAGGCATCATCATGTTATTGTAATAAAGTTTTAAGGGTTGTAAGAATTGGTTTTTTAAAAGGGTGGTTGAAAACTAGTTCAAGGTTTCAAAGAAAACATGAAATTCAGAATAAAAGCAAGAAATATCCCACTGATTTGTTAAAGGGTAGGCACATAGACAACTCAGATAAGTAAGGAAAAATAAAGGAAGGAAATATGGAAGTCTTAAGTTTGTTAACCCCACATGGATTTCTTATCTCAAAATGTAATTAAGAAACAAGAACAAGTGCTTGTAAATCAAATCCTGATAATAATAACAACAACAAATTCTTCACTGCATTAATTAAGACCAAGAAAACAATGCATTGCAATTGAAAAATGATCTCAATAAAGAAAAGAAAAAAAGCATGAAATAAGAGAAATTTTGACCATCAATATTTCTTTTCCATTAAGTATTATATTAGAGTAAAAACTATCTTACAAAGATTTCAAAATAGGTCCCTGAATATCCAACTTTTCCACCTTTAAATTCTCCCTCTACAGAGTTTATATAGAAACAATACATAATAATCAAGATCCAAAATAAATGGATCTGAAAAATGCCTCATCTATATTTAGTTTCTTATTTCAAATAATCAAGGAGAAGATCCAATCCGATCTTGAATTCGAATTGATGAGGTGGCTTGTCAACTGTTGTCCATGAGATGTTTTAGGAAAATAAATCTGGGAAATTCTTAAAACATAGGGTCCAAAAATCTCTTCATCTCTCTCAAACGATGATAGATGTGTAAAAACCAAGAGAGGTTTTTTTGAAGGGGAATGTTCCCAACAAAATGTCTTTTTTTTTCAACAAATTCATCCCCAGCTGTTCTACAAACTCTATTGAAGGTAAAGACTATAACAGGTAAAAAACAAAGTATTTCCTATAGCTTTTCTAGTTTTGCAGAATAATATCCTTTTTCATTAGAAAACACTGCTTCAGATTTTGATGATCCGATGGTTTCTCTTGTTATAGTTCTTGCATAATACTGAGAAACTTGTTTTCCTTTTCTTTGTATCTTCCCCAAGTTTTTGTCTTCTTTTTCATTCTTGTGCAATGGAAATATCTTTACCTGTTTTTTTTAATACCAGTTTTAGAATCTTCATAATTTTCCTCTATGACTGCTAGGTTCTCTTTTTGATGGATGGATAGAACATAGCCTTAGATTTTAACCTGAATTTGTTGACATCCCTAGTGGATTTTCTCCTAGGATATTTAGACACAAGTGTAGGTTTCTTCCCGTTTCTTCCCTTGTTTTTTCCGTTGGCACCTTTTTTAATGGTTGGTTTTTGTTTATGCTTGGTTGTGGATTGAATTGGGTTAATATTATAATCTTTATCTTCATCCACTTCCATTTTTATCTCTGTATCAGGAAACATATCAATATCTGCATCAGGTTTTGATCTCTCACTTCTACTAGTGGTAGCTTCTTCCTAACTTTTACTTACAAGAGAATCTCCAAAGATTTGTTGAGTTTGCATCTTCCTTTTGTTGGCCCTTGTTACTCTAGTTGCAGATGTTTCTTCTTTGATTGGGGATTTATCAACTGTAACACTATGTTTTTGTATAACTAATCTTTTCCCTTTGTCCTTTTTAAATTTTCTTGGTTGTGGATCATCACTTAGAGATTGGATTAACCAATCCCAAGGTCTGTGTGAATGATAATCAATGCAATATGCCACTCCTTTATGATCTAGCTATGTGGTATTCATTTTTTCCAATTAGGGTTCTTTTTTTTTTTGGTATCAAGAGCTTAATCATGAAATCCATTACCACAGTCTCTTTCTTCCACCACCTTTCTCCACCAATTGGCTATTTGTAGGCTCTTGCAGTTGTTAGCAAATTCCCAATCACAACTTCAAAACCATCAAAGTTCTATGCGCAGATCATGGAAACATGTTCATCATGTCCCTGGAGGGTCGTGAAAATCTCAAACCAACCTACGTTTTTAATTTTTTGCGCCATTTGTGGGTAATATTCAAGAAATTATATTCCCTCAGGTTCCAACTTAATGATCTGCCCACTTTTCTTTAGTGCCATGTTACTCATACATTTCTATAAAAACTCTGTGAGGTTTGAAACTGGGAACTTTAAAACTTGTGACTGTTAGAACACAACAATTCCTCTAAATTCAATCTCTGCACACAACATTTGATATACTAGAATAATAGGTGATGGTTTCATTTAATAATATCAGGATGGGTTTGATTTAATGTAGGTCATGGATGGTACAAATTGATCCCTTACATATGATGGTTTAAATTGCAACATCAACGCGAGAAAATATCGTGGAGCACATGCAGGTCCTCTATCCACGATTTGTGCAATCATGATAAGATTTGTTTGGGTTGGCACATGTCAAAACAAAATTACCTTAGTGCTACATGAATAGTGTTATTCCTGTAGCACCATTCATGACTTGGCAATAATTTGAAATTTCAAAATTCAAATAGACAAGTGATGGGACAATTCTCATTAAATCACTTCCTAAACCTTAAAAAACTTAAGAAAATTATTTCAAATTGTAAAAATGAAAAACATAGCAAATCAAACCAAGGTTAAAAGTCTAAAATTCAAGCAACAAGGTATAACGAGGGAGGATTTAGGATTAAGGATACTCACTAAATCAAGAAAACAATTAGAGACTAACGATTACAAATGTAAATTTTTTGGACACATGTCCAAAGATTGCAGAATGATAGTCCCTCCTAGAGAACTACAACATAATAACAACAGACACATACAAGAACCTCAGAAAATGACATGGATAAGAAAGCAGGATCAATATAGCAATGAATAATGCACACTCTCTCTACAAGCTAAGTAGAAGAAACGTGGTTGGTATGTTGATAGTGGGTGTTCAAAACACATGAAAGGTGATAGAGACAGGTTTCTTGCATTACGAAAGGAAAGATATGGATCAATCTCCTTCAGAAATGATGATTCAGACAAAATCATTAGAAAAGGCACAGTAAGAATTGGGAACAAGAATACAAAGGAAGAAAATGTTCTACTAGTATAAGATATGAAACATAATCTTGTAAGTGTGATTCAAATGTGTGACCAAGGTCATAAAGTTAATTTCAATTCACAAAAGTTCAAGATAAGAAAAGAAGGGTTAGGAAAATTGATTGCTACAGCTGCAAGAACTTCAAGCAATATATATGTGTTAAGTGAAATTGGAAATGAAAAGTGTTGTCTAGGAAAGGAAGATGAAATTTGGCTATGGCACATAAGAATGGGTCACATACAATTTGATAACCTTGTTAAAGTTAGCAAAATAGAAGTAGTCAGATAAATTCCCCAGAACATGAAACCAATCAACACTTTATGCAAGCATTGTCAACAAGGAAAGAAAACAAAGTCCAGGTTCAAATCAAAGGAATATTCAATGACAAGACCACTGGAAATTGTGCATATTGAACTATTTGGACCAAATACAACAAAAGGATTAAAAGATGATAAATACTTTATGTTATTAGTTGATGATTATACAAGAATGACCACAGTTTGCTTTCTCAAGAACAAGTTAGAAGATTTTGAAAACTTCAAGATCTACAAGAAAATGGTTGAAAATGAAATGGATTCAAAAATCAAATGCTTGAGATATGATAATGGAGGAGAGTTCACTTCAAAGGAATGTATGGAACACTGCAGCAATCATGGAATAAAAAAGAAATTCTCCATTGCTAGGACACCAAAACATAATGGAGTTGTTGAAAGAAAGAACAAGTACAGGAAATGGTTCGAACAATGCTAATGGATTCAAAATTGATAGATTATTTTTGGACACATGCAGTGCATGCAACAGGTCACATTCAAAACAAAGTAATTCTCAGAAACAACACTAACAAAATACCTTACGAGCTATGGGAAGGAAGACCAGAAAATGTAAATCACTTCAGAGTTTTTGGAAGAAAATGCTACATCAAAAGAGAAGATGGCAGAATGGGAAAGTTTGACTCTTGCGTGGACAAAGGAGTACTTGTTGGTTACTCAAGTATAAGAAAATTATACAAGTGTTACAACCTGAGATTGAACAACTTGGTGGAAAGCATCAATGTAACAATTGATGAAATAGGTAGACAACAATTAAAGGAAGAAGAAAATGAATCAATGGAACAACTTTACGAAGAAGAAACAAAAGATGAAAAAGAAGGGGAAGACAAAGAGGATCCGACAGAATAGAAGATCAAGTTTAGAAAGTAACTCTAAGAAAACCTAGAAGACGAGTACAAAAGAATCATCCTTCATACCAGATTATCAGAAACAAAGACACATAAGTTAAGACTAGAAGAAGAATCCATTCACCAGAACAAACGAACCTAGCACTCACATCTACGATTGCACCATCCTATTTTGAAGGGGCCAACAAGGATGAATTTTGGAACAGGGCCATGGATGAAGAATTGGATCAAATAGAGAAAAATGACACTTGGGAATTGGTTCCAATATCAAAGGATAAGAATGTGATTGGCACAACGTTGGTATACATGAATAAATTGAATGAAGATAGACAGGTTACAAGGAACAAAGCCAGATTGTTATGCAAAGGATCTGCATGGGTTGAAGGAATCGACTTTGAAGAGACATTTTCCCCAGTTTCCAGATGTCACACACTCACGATGGGGAATAAATAAATAAATAAAATTATTTTTCCCTCAAATAGTTGAATCCTCCATCCATGGTCTCTAATCCTGATCAATGGACCTTCAAAATTTCCGAGCTGAAGCATCTCTTCGGTTCCCTACTTGAATATCTAAGAAATTGATCCATGGGTCTTTGCGAGACTTAACCTGTGCAAACTAGAACTAGGTGTAAGATTCCTCCTCTCTTCATGTGACTAAGGCCAAATAGAAAGGCACCTCGCGATTTCGTGTTTTAGAACTTTACGTCTCACAAGGTTCACTTGTTCGTCCTTCCCTCAAAGTGATTCGATGGCCCATATCTCTCCTCGATCCAACGACTTAGATCAAATCGACTGCGATCAAGTCATAATTTCATGTTTCATGACTTTGGAGATTGGTTCACCTATGTTCTCCTGATTCCCAAGTTCCCAATATTTGCGACTGCCAGATTGACAACTCACAACTCCCCACAATCTAACGAATTAGATCAAATCACGATTTCATGTTTCACAAATTCTCACAACTCCACCCTTTGACTTCCTTGAGTCGCGATTCAGTGAAATGTTGATCTCTCTCCATGTGTCCTCCTAGATAGATGGTTCTGATGATTTTGGGACTTTGGAACCCCGTTCCTCTCGTGTACCCTCAAGGCTTATCGTTTGTGCACTTTATCTTGATTGGGCGGCCATGATTCTTTTACACTTAGACCAAATGGATGAGATCTATTCTTCTCTATGCTTACTCCTCATTACGTGGACTATGATTTGAGGGTATAGATATTTTCTCGTGAATTGGATCTTTCTCGATCCCTGATTTCTTGAAATTCACTCGTGTCAAATCAATGGTCCATGATCCTTTGTGATCCAATGACTGTGATCAAATCACGAGTTTATATTTCACAAGTCATCACAAATCTTTCCTTTGAATTTATCGATGTGTGAATCCTCGATCTATCCAATCCGACAGTCAAGGAGGGTCCTGATAGATCCTTGTATATATAGCCCAAATCACGTCAGAACTTTGGGGTTCAGAACTTTAGTCGTGCCAATGTGTGAATCTCTTGATTTATGAATCCTCGATATTTCCAATCCGATGGTCAAGGAGGGTCCCGATAGATCCTAGATCTACGGTCCATATCACATCATGACTTCAGGTTTCAGATCTCATAGAATCCTTCCCCTTCCAAATTATTACCAACATTCGTTGGACTTGCGAATATTGAAGGTGTTGAGGTGTTTACACCTATGCTCCTTCCTCAAATCTAATGGTCACGATAGACCTTGGATACTCCCAAAAGGATCTCATCCATCAATTTTCCAAATGAAAGGATATCCCCTTCTGATACCTACATATCCCTATCCTTCCTGAGCTTCGTTAGTTATGAAGGAATTAAGAGAAATGTGCTCTTTCTCCTGGACCTAACACTTGGAAGAATTATTTCACGCACCCCTTATGTTCATTACTCAACTCTAGAACTTAAGTAGTTCTTGGTCTCTACCTGCCTCACAGAGGGACTGTGCATACGTGCACTATCTCTCCTGAGTGTAACAAACTCCATCCTTAAAGGGACTCAAAACAACTAGGAGGGTCGACATGCATTCATGAAACAGTGTCCAAGGTTGACAGACATACAGTTTGTGACTCTATCTTAGGCCACCATAGGATGCAAGCATTTATGAGTACAAAATCACATCCAATTCATACAATTTCCTATTTTCCTAATTAAAAAATAAAGAATACACAAAAGGGTACAATATAAAACATTAAGAAAACATATCCATCCCTCCAACATTCATAGGATATCCAAATTAATTCATAGTACCACTTAAATACACAAGATCTGTCATTACTTATCTATTACAGGTAGTGTCCAAATAAATGACTATGGGTGTTTTTCCTTCCACCCTACCATAGGGTCATAAGCATTCATTCTTAGCACTCTGGCCACCCTCGTGCCAAGCCATGATATCACCAGGGAACTCTCACAGTTCTCAAGGATTATTTCTCTGTTCTGCTTCTGCTCGTGTTTTGTTCTCTGCAAATTTCAGATATTTCTCTCTATTATGGCCTCCATGAGGTTTATCAAATGCTCACTCAGCATCAAGCTTGCGATCCTTCTGTTCATCTCCTCCTGGAGAGCTCCATGCATCTCCCTTACGATCTTGCACTCTTGTCCCCCGTGTCTTCTCTCTGGTTTTCCATGTGTATCTATCTTGCCTTCCTTCTTTTGGAAGGTTCTTGACCCATCACATTCCTTCTGTCAAAAGGAATCTTGGGATTGAAGGTCTCTGTGGTAATTCATGCTAGCATTATACAGCTAGCCCATGCTCCCATTCATGGGGGTGGGTTATAATTCAGCCACTGGTCTATTCATCATTAACTGATTTCTCTCCTTGGGATCCAGAGAGGCTTATTATCTTAGCAAAGGAATTTTGGGTCATTTGAACTAATTAACCCTCTCTATAATCTCCTCAGTCCTTCCTCTAGTGATATCATAGCTAGTAATTTCAAGGCTTCACCCCCACAATTAGTTATTGACAACTCAAATAATAACACATTTACATTGTTCCCGTGCCATAGCATGGTAATCCTATTTTATGATTAATTACAAGCTAGGGTAAATAGGGTGTTACAATTCCCTCCCCCTTAAAGGAACACCATCCTCGGTGTTGTTTCTCAAAAACACCTGTCATGCCTTTCTCATTCAGCTCTTTCAGAAATATTGATCCTTCTTTGTTAGTCAGGTCCTTTTTCAGACCCTTAATCTTTGTCACCTTCTTTCAATAATTCTTGGACAATCAAGCATGTTAATCATAGTCTTATGTAAAAACATTGCATAAAAATTTATACAAAAATTTTCATAATCTTAGCACAATAGTTATCTGTGCAGTTTTGTGGATTTGTATCCACATGGTTGTTTTGTTATCCAGACTCATTGTTCTTCCTTGACATACCCTTTAGGTGCATGATCCCAATCAATATTTTATAATAACTATAAAGGTTTCATCTTCCTTGCATTCAATCACCCTCCAGGCCAAGGCTCAGGCATCCCCTTTTCTTCTATACAGTGATCCATGTTTCCTTGCCAAGGTTTTCTCACACAGGAAGAACTACCCACTGTGTGCATTTTTAGCACTAGAATTCACCTCTGGATTGCGGCAGAGGTAAGCCCAATACCCATCAGTTTGTATGTCACAATGAATAAATTTAAGGGTGGTCTAATGGACACAATCTCAAGATTATATCGTTCTAACTCATAAAACTAGGTTGGCATGCATAGGCAAGTGAGGTCTTGATCTAACTTCAGTTAGTAAATTGTACTATGGTGGTGAGTAGGGGGGAGAATTTGAGGAGAATGAAATGGTCTATTGTGGACATCCGGTCTTCTAGCAGCCTAAGGAAGAAAAGCTTCAAATACAAGATCCTCTTGAATTTAGAATTTCAAGAAACTAAAACTGCTATGACAATACTGCAATCAAAATACATTAGAATACAATCATAGCGACTGTTAGCGATAAAAAACGCACCGAAATTTTTGAAAGAATGATGCCTAATCTTGTAGGGAAAATTTTGATAGCTTCCTGACATCCAAATGCAGATCTGAAAGCACCATTGGAAATTTCAGGATTTGTAGATGTCGATCGACTATTTAAGCATGGAAAACAGACTCTCCATGACTAAGAAATTTGATTTTGAAAAAATCTGGGCTTTCACCAGCGCATAAGGCATAATTATAACTAGTTAGTTGTTGAAAGCTCCACCTTTCAACAACTAAGGAGTAGATTTTCGGGTAAGTTAGCTGTTGAAAGCCTGTCACAGCCAGAATAGCCAAATTTTCTCCTAGATCAGGATTTTTTGGGTTTGAATGGTTTGAATCCTTCTTCAATAAGCTGGTTATGAATTATAAAATCAAAATATGAAGGCCATTCTTGGAGATGAAAGTCAAAAGGGAATTTTTTGACTAGATTTGGTGATTTTCAAGGGAAAAATGATAGGGATTTTTGGCACACATCATCAAATTCGAATTCCACTTTCAAAGGAACAGATCAAAGAGCCTTGGAAGGATAATCTACATTTCATTAACTTTCAACCAATGTTTGAAGACCAAAAGATAGAGGTTGACCTCATCTTGAGGATCTCTCCTTATCTTTTGTAAATCAATTTTGACTTTCTATTTTTAGAATATCAGATCCATTGTTTTAGGATCTGAAACTAGTTGTAAAAGGCTATAAATCCAAAGACATTTGGAGCACTAAGGGGTTCAATCTTGGATACATTTGGCCTATGTACTTAGACTCTTATTTTGATATGAATCACAGTTTTCTTTTGCTACTAATATCAGATTTTCTCATGTGTTTCATTGCTCTGTAATTCGTTTCAGTTTAGCTCAGCTATTAAGAACTGTCATTTTCTTATTTAGCTCATGAATTCGAATTGAATGAATTCTTACTATCTTGTATGACCCTGCATGTTAATGTACTTGGTTATCTAGAATAGTGTTCTTCATACCCCATTCCAAATTACTGCATCTGATTATTGGTTTCTAAAATCACTGGCTCATTCGAATGCATGATAAGTTGTTCTTCTCATTAGCCATCCTCAGTTATCCCATTGATCCACACACATTGATTATTGATTTCTTAAGTTACCAAGCATCCTTAGCCTACAACCCTAAGGAGTTTCTTGGAGTGATAAAAACGACCTAACTTGATCATCCATGCCCAAGCTTTGAGCATCAGAGGAAAAATAGAACATAAGAAACTGTTTAAAACTAGTTGTAACGTCACCGTGATCAAACCTACATCACAAAAACACAACTGCCCTCACCTGGATCCTCCATGCCCAAGTGTTTTAATGCAACAATTACAAAAATATGAAGGGAAACTAACTATCATTAAACATGAAGTCTCAAATACATATCATAACCAAAGAACTAGAGGCTTTGCTAAAACTTTACAAATTGGGAGCTTAGCTCCACCATCGACCCTTACAAAATATAAAACATGAGTATATATACTCAAAACTACTAACATCCCCCAGGGACACAATTGGACCCCTGCATTCAAAGATTTGTGTTTCTTCTCCTTCTGTCAAACTGCACAAGCTTTCCTTTGTCAGACACAAATCTAAGACAATATGGGCTTTGCAGGAAAATTTCATGACAGGGTGGCCTTGGGCTGACAGCCCGCCTCCACGATCGGTGCTTCCATGCTTCCTATTTATGGTTGAAACAAGGTTTCAACCACCTTCTTCAGCTTCATTAACTACCCTTATTGGGATCAGGATGAGCCCATATGTCCATGAATTCTCTTAGGCGATGTTGCTGACTTGTTGAGTTAAACTTGGCACCTTGAAACCATGTTGCCTTCTTTTGGTGTTAATATAAACACTCTCAACTGCTTTAGCATGGCTCTTTTCAACCACCCAATGTGACTATGGTCCATGACCTCAGGCTTGTCCCACATGATGTTTTGGGGTTTCTCATTTTGAGAGTTTTCACCCCATCTTGGCTTCAATATCGTGATGCCCGAAATCGTGAAACAATCATTGAGATCAACGATCAGACTCGCCTCAAAATAGACATCCACGATCGTTCCCTTGACAATATGAAATGTTGACTATGCGATGAGGGCTAGACCCTTTTCCTAGATCTTCTTCCTTTGTGACTAGGCGGTAGGACTGTGGGCCCAATTTCTGAGAGATTTTGTGATTTCTCGTTTTGGGAGAAAGAGATGTTGCTCCTGGGAAACCTCTGATTCTCAAAATAATGAAATTAGGATTTCACATTTCAGGGCTTTGGGCTATGGGTTCACTTGGCGATGAGAATCCCGAACTCCTGATTCTCGAAATCACCGAAGTCAAATCAACGACCCTCTACTTCTCACAAACCGATGGCCTAGATATTCCCCTTCGCGAATTAGGATTTCACGATCCTTGATGCATAATATCTCAACATTTGAAATCCATATTCCCACGCTCGCTTGATTTCATATAAGACCGCTCTCAGTGTTGTGTCCTTCAATAATGAAGACTTGGATGGAACAACTACGAATTGGGAAAAACAAAGACTCGGTAATAGAGGCAAAAATAGAAGTAATAGACCATAGGGGGAACAAAAAATGTTTGGGCCGATATCGCTCAGGAAAACTTCGACAAGGAAAACTAGTTGAACAAAGGATGAAAGAAAACAAAAAAGGAAAATATACAACGAGAGGAGAAATCTATGATCGAGTCTACACAAAAGGGGGGAAAAGACAGGCAAAAAATCACAGACCTAGGCCAAAATCACCATCCAACAGAACATGACAAGCTTAATCGCTAACATGCATGATACCAATAGTTTACAAGAACTATTTAGGTCTCCTCTTCCTTGTGGTCACTCACCCTCCAAGCCCAAGCTCAGGCATCCCCTTCAATGCTATACAGTCCCTCGGGTGATCCATCTTGCCCTGCCAAGGTTTTCTTGCACAGAAAGAATTCCAGAGATTCTATCGAGTCTTACAGTCGAGGCGTCCCTCAAAATTTCTCTATCGAGGCATCCCTCCAGCTTGTGTTAGTTAAAAAAAACTATATTTCAGGTGATCATGGCTTATCACGGGGTTCTCATGGCTCAACTGTAGCCATTTTTCATGCTTTTACAGCTTGACAGCCTTCCGTCTCAACTAAAGTTAGGGACGAAGGTTACTTTCCTTATCCTGACTCAATCATAGATAGGGACGAAGGTTACTTTCCTTCTCTTGAGTCAATCTTTATTTCATGTGATCAGATTATACTCTTTCTCACCCGTATCACAGACATATAAAATTTCACAAGACATCATCATAAATTTTAAGTTCAAAATTTTCTTGTAAATCTGTGACCCACAAATATCCAAATATCCAAATTTCACATTTTGTTTCCATATTTATTTCGCACAGGAAACAGATTCATGGTTATGGGACTTTCCTTCCCTTAGTGGTTTGGCCCAACAGGTAATTGGTCTTCCTTATGGCTTACAACACTTCCATATTCAAGACTATTTTCCTTCCTACACTTTCAACTTCAATCAACCAAACAAATTGTTAGTTTCCATGCACATACATTTTATTGCACCTTTATAATGTCATCGCAAACAATTTCAGAATTGTGCATACTAACAATCAAATTCACTTTCTTAAAAGGAAAATATTGTTCCTTGTAGTTTGGCTTAGTAGGCAATTAGTCTTCCTTATGGGCTTACAATGCTACCATATCCAAGACCCATTTCCTCCTACAATTTCAACATTCCTCAGTCAAACAAATTGTTAGTTTTCATGCATATTACCTTTTTCAAAATCAAGTATACTAATAGTCCAAGTCATTTTCATCTATTCAAGGATAGAAAGCAAAATGATACATCATCCCTTACCTATGCATCATTCCAGCCTACCAAATTTTTCAAAATGTAATTCAGATATCAATTGATTTTAATGAATGCATCAACATTCGTGGCCACATTCATACCCAATGCACCCTTGCATTGATTTTAAGTTTCCCATACTTTTTGACAAGTACTTTCCCATGGTGTGTTGGATTTTAGCCAAGATTTTTACCATATGGCTTATTTATTCTCATTTGTTGTTGCATTAGGGTTGTGCTTCTGGATATAATCCAATCACGATCCAAAATCAATACACATGAACCTCAAAAGTTTCACATGAATTCCTTTAAGAATTCTTCCTCCATTAATAACCAGGGTGCCAACACTCATGGCCACCCAAATTTGATTTTCTCTAACACCTATACAATGTGAGTAGAAATGTTGGAAGGTCCTCCTTCCTTAATGAGAAATCCATTGTCTATTCTTTATGAAAACATGCATTTCCTTGAATCAATTCCATGCAACGTGCTATATATGAGCACTTTTGTTTCCAATCATTCCTTGATTGGTCCATGTATTCATGACATATCAGTTCATGAATTCTTCTGATGATTACAATCAGTCTTTACTACCAGAGGTTCATGCCTCCATCATTCAGGTTCTCCTTCCTGAATCATACCCTACTTGGGTATCCAAGGCATACAACTTCCTTTCAACATTTCATATATAACATTAAGACCGTAAAACATTTCAGAAGGGATTCTTGCCCAATCCCTTCATACCTTGTGCCACATAGTCCTGAACATTTTTATATCAGTTATGGCTGCTAGCACCCCCTCTGATATTACCCCATCAATGGTGCTCCATGGGGAATTTTAAAGTCCCTTCAACAATCTTTCAATGACAACCTTCTCATAGTCATCCTCTGATTGGGGTTGTTCATTATTGGCAACTGTCTTTCTCAACAATTCTAATCTTATTTATTTCTACACATGACATACATCATAAGCCCATTAGTCGTCATGTAAATTAAAATGCAAGTACCATAGCATTTAAATTAATAAAATATTTTCAGACATGTCCTAGCATATCTATATGCACTTCATCACGTTATCCTTAATGTTTTCATGAGTGCAACACAACAATTTTCAATTGTTTTTACAGTAATACAACCATCATCACTATGGTGTCAAAACATTCACTTTCATCAGTGTACTAGCTTTCTCATCCTAGAGAAAAACATAATACACAACAAGTAAAGAATTGATGGCTCTCCCCTTCTTCAAATTCTTTCTACATTGCCTGAGACTTTTCAGTCTAACTTAGTTATTTCTAAGGCCTCACTATCTTTTCTCTGCTTTTTCAATTATACTCCCTGTTGAGATCTTCCTGCTCTTTTCCTTGAACCACCTTGGTTAGGCCTCACCCTAACCCTTTTTGGAATACAACAACATGATTTAATATCAAAAATTTTGTTCATAATGGATCATGAACCTGTGCATCCATCACATTACCATTTGGTTATCGGAATGGCCAATATTTATTTATTAGTCTTCTACTAATTACATGATGTTTTTCAAAATGTAATCCATGATTCTGGTATATATATAGGTATTCATATAAAATTGCATATTACTGCTTAATTCTCAGTAGTCATTAAGGTTGTGACTTTGTTTTCATTAATGTCTTCTACTCATTACCATTTTGTCACACACCCAAAATGGGGAATAAATAATATATAGATATAGATATAGATATAGATATTTCCCTCAAATAGTCGAATCCTCCATCCATGGTCTCTAATCCTGGTCAATGGACCTTCAAAATTTCTGAGATGAAGCAACTCTTTGGTTCTCTACTGGAATCTCTAAGAAATTGATCCACGGGTCTTTGCGAGACTTCACCCATGCAAACTAGCACCAGGTGTAAGAATCCACCACACGACCACTAGCTGTGACTGCAAGCCTCACCTCAAGGTGTTTCATGATTTCATGTGTCGGGTCTTTGCATGTGAGTCACCGCGACTCTACTGACCTCTGAAATCCTGACACGGGTCTTCCCACAGTTCCTCCACAGGGAATTCCTTCAACATGCAACTTCCTTATTGCATATCCATCACTTTATGTGCTAGACTCAACCTTGAGTTAGCTTTTATCCATTTACCAAATATTTCTTAAGGAATATAAGCATGCATCTTCATCATCTACCTAATTACGTATCCATACATATTCTGGTTTTATTAACTTACATCCATGGTGTATTTAACCATATTCATAATCCTAAGCTTTCATGTAGTTGTCATAGGTATATTTCATATCCCACATACATCCTTACTTTTAATATCAGTGAACTCAGTATTGTTCACAATCCTTCTCATGTGATTCCTAAAGGCGTAATCATTTACCTATTATTATGACAACATATCATCCTTGCTCATTTACCCTTCTATCTAATTATATTAGTATTCCATGAGGAAAGGGAATACATTCCCCTCAAGATATTACTTGGAACAAAACTTTCATGACTCTTCATAATGAAGTCAGCCATGCATCCACAATATTCATTTAATCTGGACAAGATAAATTATTTCTTTATATTTCCCTCATCAGGGAAACCATATGGTGCCACTGCCTACAACTATTCTCTTTCATCATACACGTGCATCACTTGCATGTTTAATATCATTCATAACTAACTTGTATTGATATCATGATTCATATTAAGAATCTTCAAAATTCATTAAACCCATTCACTCAAGCATAATTAAGCACAACTAAGTATTCATCATGCTAGCTTATTGCTTACACCTTTTCCATGTTATTCACACACATGGACATATCAGGCTTCTATATCCTTTTTGCAAGGATATTCCAAGAATCCTTATGATAAAGTATACACATTCATGTATATATAGGTGCATCTATTGTACCTTTTTACCTAATGCAATCACTTGATAGTTTAATTTCATCATTAGTGTCCTTTAGTTTGAGATTTTAGTCACTTACATGACTAATCTCATAGTCATATCTTCTGTTGATGTTGCCTTCTCTCATGGCTATACCCAACTAGGGTAACTTTCCTCTTTATGTGACAACGTCTTAGCAAGAAAACCTCCTTGCCTCATCATCCATAGGGTCTTACCCATCTCACTTTTCTCTAGTCATGAGGAGTTATATACTATGATTTTAATATAAAGCAGTAACTATAAGTGCGAAGGATCCTACTTGATCCTATAATATTCCTTTAAGCCCATAAAGGTATTAACCATTATACAATACACCATCATCATTGCCTGAAGTTCCAACTGCCCATGCTTAGAAGCAGTGTTACGAACACAAGGTCATTTTTCCTTTGGGCTTCATCTTCCCTTGACAGAACCTTGCCACCTTCTATTATCCACATTCAAGTCTTATTATAAATTTTAATTAGAATATCCCTACTCTGGTAAGAGTAGTTATCACTTTGACAAGGGCTAAATAAATTCTTCTGCTGAAATTCAATAAGAATTCCCAAAATCACAAGTTCAATCTGTAGTCCTTCTCCCAAAGGAGTAAATGCAGATAACAATATCTCCTTATGCAACTCGTACATGAGCCCAAGAAGGCCAAGTGTTGTAACCATGCTCTCATACCATTTTGTCACAAACCCACGATGGGGCATAAATAAATAAAAAATATTTATTTTTCCCTCAAATAGTCGAATCCTCCATCCATGGTCTCTAATCTGGTCAATGGACCTTCAAAATTTATGAGTTGAAGAAACTCTTTGGTTCCATACTAAAATATATAAGAAATATATTCATGGGTCTTTGCGAGACTTCACCCATGCAAACTAGCACAAGGTGTAAGCTTCCTCCATGCGAACATTGGCTATGACCATAGACCTCACCTAAAGGTGTTTCATGATTTCGCGTGTCGAGTCTGTTGGGGTCCTATAATTATAGGCGACTCGATTCTTCGACTGTTGATTTGGTGTTTCTCTCGTGATGACGAAGTCGTGGCTCAGGTGATTCCGCTTCCATCCCTCCATTCTTGTCGCTCAATTCCCCATCACCCTATCGCATCCTTTATACACGCTGCGCCCTCACTCCCTTGTCCTGTTGCCCCTTTGACCATTTTTTCCCACCACCCATCCATGAATAAACAAGGCTTAGGATGAACAAAATAACCATAAATGTAGTTAGATTACTGATAATGTTAGTATAGGTTAAACTAGATAATAAATAACTAGTTATTAATTAATTAATTAATTGATAATTAAGTTAAAACCTAAGTTAGTAATTAAGTTAGTTTTTGGGTTAAACAAAACAAATTAATAAAAACATAAAAAACATATATTTAATAAAAATATAAAAAATATGTATAAAAAGCATTATATTTTAAATAATAAATAAAACAATTAAAAATAAAAACACAATATAATATATATTAAAACATTACATAATAATAAACATATTATATATAATATAAAAAATAATAAAAACATTCAAAAAACATAAAAACAAAAATTTATGCATAAAACAAAACACGTGAACACGCATATAATAAACAAATTAGTAATAAAACACAAAAATTAAAAAATACAAATAATCCTAAGTCTACCACCTACCCCACCTCACATTCCGCTCAACCCCCCTTACCTCACCCTCACGTAATAACCCACTCACACTACCCCATACACCCCCTCCCTACGTCATACTCCATTACCCATCCCCCTCATGTCACCCCCCACTTACACTCCTGCTCATATTCCATAAATCAACGCCCCTCCATCATATGCCATACTTAAATCAATGGATAACATAAATTCCGGACCCCCCCTCTCCTTCCGGAATTTAACGAGAGGGGGGGGGTCCGGAATTTGAAATAATAACCTTTCAAATCTAAACGGCCCAGAGACGTCTATCGAGATCAATGGCCCACATTAAATTCCGGACCCCCCTGTCCATCCTACATTTAACGAGGGGGGGGGGGGTCTGGAATACAGCTTACCACGCAAAAAAACCACTTTCCTAAAAAATTTACCATTTTTGCCTATTTTACCATGTCCTCTTCCAGATCGATTTTTGGGCAAATGGAGACGTATTTTAAAAATCTGAGAGAGTTTTTTTCTCAGCACGGGCTGAGGAAAAAAAACCTATTTCAGTTTTTTCAACAAAGCTACGAGACGGGAGAATCAAAGACATCTTCGAGGCCTATGTTTCCAGATTTTCAATTTTCCGTTTCAGTCCCAATCTTGTAGGAGCTGTTACGGCTAGCTGGGGACGAATTTGGCGAAACCGAAGGATTTTTTTGTCAAACACATGCCCATATACAATAACCTCTTTCATTTTTATCCCAGGTGTCATCATTGAAGAAAAAATCACGTCTGTTCGGACCCCTTTTTCGCAGAAAACCGGTCCGTTTTTCATGGCAGAAAACTCCAAATTTTGTGGGAGAGGTGGCTATTTTTGGCCGAGGCGGTTAAACCGACTTTTGAAACTAATTGGGATGGTCTATCCTATTTATCCAGATGATTTTAATGTAAAATGGTTCGACCTGTGAGGCTCCTTGCGGTTCGACCTGTGAGGCTCCTTGCGAGACTATGGGTTGTGTTTAGCCAGGGAATGTCTCTGTAATTTTTAATGATTGATCAGCAATGAACATATTTCTTTTATAGGATTCTTGTGTGGTGATAGTGGTGGTGTTCTTCCTCTGTTTAATGTTTTTCCTGTGATCATTATGCTTGTTTTCATTTTCTTATTATCATAAGGAAAGTAATAGAGGTAGAATTTATCAGCGGATACTCTGCCTCTCGGCTTTTGATGATCTTTATGTTTTCTGCAAAAGCTTAGTTAAGGAATTCTTAACTTCTCCTTTGCCTAGATTTTTCCTCACCTATTTTTTCCTCAAATTGACGCTATATAAACTTAATTCGATCCAATATTGCCACTACCTTGCCCTGGGAAAGAACTTTGTCCAGATCTGATGTGAATCACATTTTTTAAGCACATACCCCATTTGCCCAATGGCCCTCCTTGTTGTTCCAAATCAACCATTTAAAAACTCCAACCCATGTTCTTCATAACTAGCCTAATACCTCTTCAAATAAAGCTATATCAGACAAAGAGATCCCTCTCTGAGTCTTGGAGGGCTAGATCCAAGACTCGAAGTGGTTTTGATGTTGCCTCTGTGACTGCCTCACAGCCTTGGGAAAATTATAGAGTGCTAACAAAATTGGCGACTCCACTGGGGAACTTCCCCAGAAGCACACTTTAAAGCTACAGATCTGATCACTGATGGTGGACAGTGACCAGACACCAGAAAGGCTGAGATCATTCACCTGATGACTCCAATCAAATCTAGACAGTGCCAACTTGAAGACTCCACTGGAGGAAGAACCTAAAGCATGGCCAAGCAGCCTAGAAAGACCAGGTATTCAAGTTCAAATTGCAT
The DNA here is from genome assembly GCA_009831015.1 of Picea engelmannii. Classification (NCBI taxonomy): domain Eukaryota; kingdom Viridiplantae; phylum Streptophyta; class Pinopsida; order Pinales; family Pinaceae; genus Picea; species Picea engelmannii. The sequence goes on from ML785015.1 coordinate 437,056, forward strand.
TCAAGACATATTTGGTTTTATCTGCAATCATGTCTTGTCTTTTTCTAAGCCTAATCAAGAGTATATTGTTGAAGATTACTTTGACCATCAGTCAATTGATAAGCCTCAAGAGACTAAACCCCAAATTATGGATTATGTACATGCTCATACACCTGTGCACATCCCAGATGCACCTGTAAAAACCCTAGTGAGACATAAGCCTCCTTCTTTGTCTCCTACTCCTATTAAAACTCTAAATGGTTGTAAGACTCTTTCTTTATCTCCTATGCTTGCAAAAGTCCCAGACCGATATCAGCCTCTAGATTTGCCTCCCATTCTCCATGACCTCCCTGTCAATTACATCAATAATTTGCCTAGGTTTGATGGAGAAAATGGGAAGGTCACTGCTGAAAAACATATTCAAAACCTTGAGGATTTCCTTGACCTTTATGAGGTTGAAGATGATGATGTCTGCATCAGAATGTTTTCCCTGTCTCTAGGAGATAAAGTTAAAGATTGGTTTAAGAACCTTCCAGTCGCAAGCATCAAAAATTTTCAGCAATTTATGCAAGTGTTCTTAGAGAGGTGGGTGATCAGGGGAAATGTTTTCCTCATCCTAGAAGAGTATGAACACTTGAAAAGAAAGCCAGGGGAGACAGTACATCAGTTTTCAGCCAGATTTAATAAGGTGTATCATGCAATACCTGCTGATATAAGGCCACCCCCAGGATCTGCCCACTTGCATTACCCAGATGCCTTCGATCCTGAGATGACATTTCAGTTAAGAGAAAGGAACACTGCAAGCCTTGAAGAAATGAAGAATATTGCTGTTGATGTGGAGACCAACTTGTTGATCAAGAGGTCAAAGTTAAAGGACAAAGAAAAGGAGCAGCTGAAATCATCAGAAGCTAAACTGCAGATTTTGGCCAATGCCATGGAAAAACTGATGCAGAAGATTAACATTAAAGAGGAGCTTGTTGTCCAAAGACATCATGTTCCATTGATTTCAAAGAAAGACACGGTCACAGTCCCCAAACATTTTTCTGCTCATCCTGGGTACCATGGTTTGAACAATGATTCGTTCATGTATTCAATTCAAAGCACAGTCAAAGATGAAGCTCCATATCGACTTGTAGAGGAACAACAAGCTGACATGATATGCATGTTCAATGGAATTTCACCCCTGGATGATTTACCCAAGTGTAATCAGTACGATGATGATCATGAAGCTGAAATAGAGGTTGTCCGTTCAGAGAAACCAGCAGCAGGTCATTGGCAGAAAGAAGATCATTTACAGTTCAGATACGACAATTAGCCCTTGCACAATAGTCATGACAGCAATGTTCAAAGTGCGGAAAATCTCAGAGTAAGTGAAAACACTTTGCCTTTATGTTTCTCATCTTTTCAATTTCTGAAAAGAAACTCTAGGCCAATTGTAAATAGTGAAGACAAAGATTCCTCTGGTCAATCAGTTGATGATGCCATTAAGGATATGGAGGCTGTTCTAAACCCAGGAGTGCAGCACTTCACCTACTCTGAGTTCCAAATTCCAAATGAAAGCTTAAAGCCTGAGACAAATTCTGAGTTAATTCAAAACAACTTAGTACCATTGTGCTTTAATTCATTTCAAATTTTGAAGGAGACTCTTGGACAAGTGCTAAAGGATAAATGCACAGAAAATCGAGAAGTTGCAGTGGAACCAATGCAATAGTCTTGTCAGTCTTTTCAGGATCCAATATCTGATCGGTTGGATGACCTGTGTTGTCAAAGCCATTTTTCATTCACCAGTCATGATATAAAAAGTTGCTATGATAGGGATATGATTAGACAGTCAGTTACAGGGGTGTGTTCAGCAGAAGCATCAGTTCAAAACTCATCAGGAAAGCTACAGCCATGTCAGGAAATGCATAAGGATGAAAATCACGTAGATACAGTGCCAGAGCTGCCATCCAAGAATCAAGGATCTTGTCATTTCTACCTTGATCCTGTAGCTACCTATATGGAGAATTTTCTCACTGTAAAACCTCCATTTTTCTCTGACATTACTTTTGTTCTTCAGGATTGTCGGGGTCTCTATGATAAAGATCAATCATGTTTTGGGCAGTGGCTTTTCCACTTTGCAGTTTTGAGTCGAGGGGCAAAAAGTCAAGATGTGATTTTCACTGTGCTAACAAGCAATCAAATAGTCATCTGGTCTCAACAACTACTTGATTGGCTACACTGGCATTATTGTATCATTTAGAATGATGAAATTGTCAATAGCATAGGGTAGGTAGGAAAAAATGATAAGCTCAGCATTCTGAGCATTTCTTTTTTAGCAGTGTTCACTTGATTTGGTTTCAGTCGCAAGATCAAAACAAGTATAGGTTGCAGAATAAGGTTTTGGGACCAGCCCAATGGATAAAGCACCGGTCTGCATGATTCACAGGTCTGTGGTTCTTGACACCTCCTGAAAGAAGCTGCCATCCCCAGGGGGAGCCTATGTTGGGGTCCTATAATTATAGGCGACTCGATTCTTCGACTGTTGATTTGGCGTTTCTCTCATGATGACGAAGTCGTGGCTCAGGTGATTTTTCTTCCTCCCTCCATTCTTGTCGCTCAATTCCCCATCACCCTATCGCATCCTTCATACACGTTGCGCCCTCACTCCCTTGTCCTGTTGCCCCTTTGACCATTTTTTCCCGCCACCCATCCATGAATAAACAAGGCTTAGGATGAACAAAATAACCATAAAGGTAGTTAGATTACTGATAATGTTAGTATAGGTTAAACTAGCTAATAAATAACTAGTTATTAATTAATTAATTAATTGATAATTAAGTTAAAACCTAAGTTAGTAATTAAGTTAGTTTTTGGGTTAAATAAAACAAATTAATAAAAACATAAAAAACATATATTTAATAAAAATATAAAAATATGTATAAAAAGCATTATATTTTAAATAATAAATAAAACAATTAAAAATAAAAACACAATATAATATATATTAAAACATTACATAATAATAAACATATTATATATAATATAAAAAATAATAAAAACATTCAAAAAACATAAAAACAAAACATTAAAAAAACAAAACTTTATGCATAAAACAAAACACGTGAACACACATATAATAAACAAATTAGTAATAAAACACAAAAATTAAAAAATACAAATAATCCTAAGTCTACGTCACTCCCACCTACCCCACCTCACATTCCACTCAACCCCCCTTACCTCACCCTCACGTAATAACCCACTCACACTACCCCATACACCCCCTCCCTACGTCATACTCCATTACCCATCCCCCTCACATCACCCCCCACTTACACTCCTTCTCATATTCCATAAACCAACGCCCCTCCATCATATGCCATACTTAAATCAACGGATAACATAAAT
>ML785015.1:440501-451465 GCA_009831015.1 Picea engelmannii
TACCATGCAAAAAAACCACTTTCCTAAAAAATTTACCATTTTTTTCCTGTTTTACCACGTCCTCTTCCAGATTGATTTTTGGGAAAACGGAGACGGATTTTAAAAATCCGAGAGATTTTTTTTCTCAGCACGGGTTGAGGAACAAAAACCTCTTTCATTTTTTTCAACAGAGCTACGAGCCGGGAGAATTGAAGACATCTTCGAGGCCTATTTTTCCAGATTTTCAATTTTCCGTTTCAGTCCCTATCTTGCAGGAGCTGTTACGGCCATACGGGGACGAATTTGGCGAAACCGAATGAGGTTTTTGTCAAAAATATGCCCATCTACAATAAACTCTTTCAGTTTTTGCCTAGGTGTCATCATTGAAGAAAAAATCACGTCTGTTCGGACCCCTTTTTCGCAGAAAACCGGTCTGTTTTTCATGGCAGAAAACTCCAAATTTTGTGGGAGAGGTGGCTAGTTTTGGCCGAGGCGGTTAAACCGACTTTAAAAAATAATTGGGATGGTCTATCCTATTTATCCATATGACTTTAATGTAAAAGGGTTCGACCTATGAGGCTCCTTGCAGTTCGACCTGTGAGGCTCCTTGCGAGACTGTGGGTTGTGTTTAGCCAAGGAATGTCTCTGTAATTTTTAATGATTGATCAACAATGAACATATTTCTTTTATAGGATTCCTGTGTGGTGATAGTGATGGTGTTCTTCCTCTGTTTAATGTTTTTCCTGTGATCATTATTCTTGTTTTCGTTTTCTTATTATCAGAAGGAAAGTAATAGAGGTAGAATTTATCAGCGGATACTCTACCTCTCGACTTTTGATGATCTTTATGTTTTCTGCAAAAGCTTAGTTCAGGAATTCTTAACTTCTCCTTTGCCTAGCTTTTTCCTCGCCTATTTTTTCCTCAAATCGATGCCATCTAAACTTGATTTGATCGAATATTGCCACTACCTTTCCCTGGGAAAGAACTTTGTCTAGATCTGATGTGAATCACAATTTTTAAGCACAGACCCCATTTGCCCAATGGCCCTCCTTGCTGTTCCAAATCAACCATTTAAAAACTCCAACCCATGTTCTTCATAACTAGCCTAATACCTCTTCAAACAAAGCTATATCAGACAGAGAGATCCCTCTCTGAGTCTTGGAGGGATAGATCCAAGACTCGAAGTGGTTTTGATGTTGCCTCTGTGACTGCCTCACAGCCTTGGGAAAATTACAGAGTGCTAACAGAGTCTTTGCATGTGAATCACCCAGACTCTTCCAACCTTCTAAATCTCGAGTCTAGCACATGCTAGATCCTCCCTTCATGTGACTAGTTACCAAATCGAAAGGCGCATCCTGATTTTGTGTTTCATGACTTCACGTCTCACGGAGTTCACTGCTCGTCCTTCACTTGAAATGATTCAACGGTCAAGGTCTCTCCTAGATCCAACGAATCAGATCAAATCAGCTATGATCAAGTCGCAATTTCACGTTTCGTGACCTTGGAGGTTGGTTCACCTCTATTCTCCCAATTCCCAATTTCTCGATATTTGCAAGTGTCAAATCAATGACTCACAACTCCCCACAATCTAACAACTCAAATCAAATCATTATTTTACATTTCACGAATTCTCACAACTCCACCCTTTGATTTCTCTGAGTCGTGAGTCAACGAAATGTTGATCTCTCGCCACATGTCCTCTTGAATGGATGGTTCTGATGATTTCGGGACTTTGGAACCCTGTTCCTCTCATGTAACCTCAAGGCTTATCATTAGTGCACTTTACCTTGTTTGGGTGGCCATGATTCTTTTACGCTCAGACCGAATGACTGAGATCAGTTCTTCTTTGTGCTTACTCCTCATTGTTTGAACTATGATATGATGGTCTAGATCTTTTCTCACGAATTGGGTCTTTCCCGTTCCCCGATTTCCCAAAATTCACCCGCATCAAATAAATGGCCCATAATCCTCCATGATCCAATGAATGTGATCAAATTGTGAGTTTGTGTTTTGTGATTCATCACAACTCTTGCCTTTGACTTTCCTGATGTGATAGTCCCCAATCTTGCCAATCCGACGGTTAAGGAGGGCCCCGATAGATCCTTATATCCACGGCCTAGATCCTGTTGCAACTTTGGGTTTCATAAGTTTAGTCGCGCCAACGTGTGAATCTATCGATGTGTGAAACCCCAATCTTGCCAATCCGATGGTCAAGGAGGGTCTCAATAGATCCTAGATCTATGGTCTAGATCGCATCGCAACTTTGGGTTTTGGATATCATAGAATCTGCCCCCTTCTCGATGATTACCAACATTCATCAGACTTGTGAATACTGAAGGATTCGAGGCATTAATGTCTGTGCTCCTTCCTCAAATCTAATGATCATGACAGACCTTGGATCCTCTTGAAAGGATCTCATCCGTTAATATTCCAAACGAAAGGATATTCCCTCTCGATACTTACATATTTCTATCCTTCCTGAGCTTTGTCGGTTATGAAGGAATTAAGAGCATTGTGCTATTTATCCTAAACTTAACACTTGGAAGAACTCTTCCATGCACCCCTTACGTTCATTCCTAAACTCTAGAACATAAGTAGTTCTTATTCTCTGCCTACCTCATAGAGAGCCTATGCACACGTGCCCTATCTCTCCTAACCGTAACAGACTCTATCCTTCAAGAGACTCAGAATAACTAGGAGGGCCAACATCCATTCATGAAACTGTGTCCAAGGTCGACGAACATACAGCTCATGACTCTAGCTTAGGCCACCATAGGACACAAGAATTAATGAGTACAAAATCATGTCCAATTCATACAATTTCCTATTTTCTTATTACACAGTTAAGAAGACACAAAAGGGTACAATATAAAACATTAAGCAAACATATCCATCCCTGCAACATTCATAGGATATCCAACTTAATTCATAGTACCACTTAAATACACAAGATATGTGATTACTTATCTATTACAGGTAGTATCCAACTAACTGATAGTGGATGTTCTTCCTTCCACCCTACCATAGGATCAGAGGAATTCATTCTTATCACTCTGGCAACCCCCGTGCCAAGCCATGATATCACTAGGGAACTCTCACAGTTCTCAAGGATTCTTTCTTTTTTCAACTTCTTCTCAGGTTTTGTTCCCTGCAACTTTCAAAGATTTCTCTCTGTTATGGCCTCAACGAGGTTTATTAGATGCTCATTCGTCATCAAGCTCGTGACCCTTCTATTCATCTCCTCCTGGAGAGCTCCACACATCTCCCTTACAAGCTTGAGCTCTCATCCCCCGTGTCTCCTCTTTGGTTGTCCATGTATATCTATCTTACTTTCCTTCTTTTGGAAGGTTCCCGACCCATCACGTTCCTTTTGTTAGAAGGAATCTCGGTTCTGCAAGTCTCTGTGGTACTTCAGGCTGTCATTCTGTAGCTATACCATGCTCCCATTCATGGAGGTGGTTGATAATTCAACCACTGGTCCTTTCTTCATTAACTGATTTCTCTCCTCGGGATCTGGAGAGGCTTATTATCTTAGCAAATGAAGTTTGGGTCATTTGAACTAATTGACCCTCTCTATAATCTCCTCACTCTTTCCTCTAGTGATATCATGGCCAATACTTCCAAGGATTCACCCCCATATTCATTTATTGACAACTCAAACAATAATACATTTACATCGTTCCCATGCCACAAGCTGGTCATCCTATTTTATGATTAATTACAAGTTGGGGAGAACAAGGTGTTACACCAGAATGGAATAAATCCTATTGCTTTTATCTTATACATGCTCCAAAAATATTAAAATGTATCAGATGGATGCACAATCATCTTTTTTGAATGGGGAACTTGAAGATGAAATCTACATTGAACAACCAGAAGCATTACGATTGTCAGAGAATGCATATTATGTCTATAATTTAAGGAAGGACTTGTATGGTCTAAAACAACCTCCTAGAGCATTGTATTCTAGACTGGATAACTATATACAATAGGTAGGGTTTAGAAAAGGAAGTGAAGACAACAACCTCTACATCAAGGTAAGTGAAGATAGTATTTTATTAATTGAAGTTTATGTTGATGATATTATTTTTGGTAGTGATGATGACAGGTTAAGCCGGAAAGTTGCAAAGGATATGAAGAATGAATTTGAAATGTCATTACTTGGAGAAATATCCTTCTTTATGGGACTTCAGATACATCAATGAAACCAAGGAATTTTTATTCCTCAAACCAAGTATATCATATAAATTCTAAAAAGGATCAGAATGGAAGATTGCAAACTAGTTATCACTCCCATGCAAACTAGTTGAAAGTTAAGAAAATATCATGATTCAAAGTCTACAGATAATTGGAAATACACGTCAATGATTGATAGCCTACTATATGCAACAACATCCAGACTAGATGTAAAGTAGGAAGTTGGAAAGGTGGCACGACTTCAAGCAACACAAAAGGAATCACATGTGTTAGCAGTGAAGAGGATTTTCAGATATCTCAAAGGAACACAAGAGTTTGGATTATGCTATCTAAAAGGAACGGATCTATCTCTTATTGCCTACACATATGTAGATTGGTCAGGTTGTATTGATGATCGACGAAGCACCAGTGGAGAAGCGCTCTACTTGGGTGAGTGTTTAGTATCATGGCTAAGAAACAAACAATCATCAGTATCTCTATCTATAGTTGAGGCATAGTATATTGTAGCATCAACATGTTGTACATAGCTTCTTTGGATGAAACAAACTTTGATAGATATACAGGTTGAGTATGATGAGCCCATTCCAATATATTGTGATAATACAAGTGCCATCAATATCTCAAAGAACCCAATGATGCACTCCAAGACGGAGCACATTCCAATCAAGTATCACTTTCTATGGGAACAGGTTGCAGAAAAGAACATTAGAGTTGAGTATGTGGGCACAAAAGAACAAGTGGCAGACATTTTTACAAAACCACTTCCATAGGAAGCCTTTGAGTATCTTTTCCAGAGACTCAAAGTTATTTCTACTCCAAAATGAATGTTTTTGAATGTTTATATTATATGTCTTAGATGTACATGAGGAAACACCATAAAGACGACAATTCAGTTAGGGGGAGCAACCCTGGATGGAAAGATACCTTTGCCATTGATGACAAAGGGGGAGATATTTATCAGATGCATAGGACAAAGTCATGATTCCAGGGGGATAAATGGTCACAAAGATGTAGAGGACAAAGGCATGGTTCCAGGGGGAACATGACTAATATGAATTCAATATTTCATGAAATAATTTCAGTATTGCATCAGTGTGTTGCCATCAATTCTAACAGAGGAGATTTTTTATCAAGGTTGGTTTTCATTGATGTTAACCCTTGAATAAAATCTAGTAGTGAATTTTGGTAGCACAAAGGTTTGGGTAATGGATCCAAGGTTGTTTCATGTATAATGGTATTATTTTTAATATATTTGAAGGTAATAATATTTTATATGGATATTACATGTCATTCCATTTCTGGTGGTATGTGGAACATCACATAACTCCTCACGGTTTGAGAGTTATGGCCTTACGAAGTTGGAAGACCCTCATATGTCATCTAGAAGCCCCAAAAGGTCAAAGTAGTCAAAGTGGTTTAAGAGATTTTAGAAGGTAAATAATAAAGTGAAATGATGAGTGTACTATAATTCAAAGTGAATACAAAATAAATTTAATGGAGAAATTAGAAGTGGTTTAACCCTAAAATAAGGAAAGTAAGCAAAGTGACCTAGAAGATGCTTCAAAGGAAGCTACTTGGAGAGTATAAATTAGAGGCAAGGCTTTATCATTTTATATCACACTTGATCATATTGAATATATAGAGGTGAATGAGGTAACCAAGAATATCTAAGCCTAATTTCAGAGCAAAGGTGAAGAAAAGAATGTCGAAATTGAAGGGAGGATAAATTCTTTTGATGATGTTTTCTAAGGTATGTTATTTACAGATCATCTCACCATTTTCGCAATAAATTTTTTTCTAGAATGATTCAGACTGTGCAATTTAAATTTCATTGAGGAAATATATCCAAGTATCTATGATAAAAAATTCATCTTGTGGGTCATTGTATTTTTGGAGTTACACTCCGTGGAAAATAGGGTTTGTGGCTAGTCCTGAAACTAATCTGAAACATTTGTTTCGGGTAAAAACGTCAGAAATTCTTCATAACAGATCCAAATTCAATAAGAAAACATGTTTTGGTTATAGTACATTCTTTAGTATTATGTGTAACATTTTCAAATCCATTCAACAAATATTCTATGTGGGGCAGACTCTACAAGGTTTCTTTCTAGAATAAGTCATAATTCAACAAGGTATGCCATTTTTCTATAACTCCTTTTCTAATAGGTTCCAAGTAGTGCCACCTAGACGAATTGCATTAAACAAACTAAATAACATTGTGTATTATTTTCAGATATTTATTCATTATAGATATGATTATTTCAAGTTAGGGTTGTTGACTAATCCCAAACTAGACTAAAGAAAATGTTGATGAAAATGCCAGTCTCTTGTTTTGAAAGTTAAGGAAGGTTTGAAAGTATGTGATCATATACACCAGGTCTATTATAGAGTTACAAATCATATTTTGATGATGAAATTGATGAGGAATTTTGGTTAAAGTACATGTTGGGTATATGGTTGAGACAAGTAGTTGATGAGTTGGCACATACATGAGGTGTATTGTTGATGATGTTGGTACATTTTGATGAGTCATAGTTGATGAGTAGTTGACACATGATTGGTACATACTTGGTACATGGTTGGATGCACTTGTTTATGGTACAGGTTGATTATAGGTTGTTTTGGTACAGGTTGGCGCATGCTTGATGCAGTTGTTTATGGTACAGGTTGATTACAGGTTGAGGTACAAGTTAATGCATAGTTGATGCATGGTTCAGGTTTATTGGTACAGGTTTAAAATGATATAATCATAGTGATAGTGTGATAGTGGTTCCATCATTCTACTTCTACTTCAGGGTGGTTGGACGGGGAAATGATAGGTGGTTGTAGCCACCTTCCGGTTGTAGACAGAGAACATAGGGTGTTGTAGCCTCCTTCTAGTTGTAGCCAGAGACTAGGGGAGTTGGAGCTTCCCTTAGGTTGTAGCCTGAGAAACAAGGGGGTTGGAGCCTCCTTCCAGTTGCAGCTTGAAAACAAAGGAAGTTGATGCTTCTAATGAATGTAATTCTTCAAGAAATATAAGAAAAAACATTCAATGGTTTTCTCCCACTTTGGGTTTCCACATAAAACACTGGTGTACTGTGTATGTTTATGATTGTTCATTTCTTCATTGCTTATTTACTCTGTAGTTATTGGATGATAATGCTACATTGATATAACAATTGGATTATATAGTTAAAAAAGATTAAATTACTCTATTATTGATTCACCCCCTTCTCAGTAATGCAACATAATTGAATGCATGAGTGTTTTTGTTTCTATGATCATAAATTAATCTTTATGTATCTGATTATAATGGTTAAAAAAATAACAAATTTTTATAATGGTTAAAAAAATAACAAATTTTCTCTAGAAAGAGCAAATTCTATGTAAATATAAGACCATAAATTGTTCTTATTAACCTGGTTATAACTGTTAAAAAAATAACATATTTTCCTCCCAAAAAAAAAAGCAAATTCTATGTAAATATAAAAACTAATTTGAAAAAATTCGAACACTATATACACTGTTTTCTCATATAAAGTATAAACCATCCACAATTTCAGCATTAAAATATGGAAACCCTTTGAATTAAGAATATACTCAAGTACTAGAAACAAGGACATCTATATAAATAAAAGAAAAGTTTGAAACTTCCAACGCTGATCTATGCATATGCCTATGAGATAGGCCACGTATTCCTTTTCCCAAAAACATGAAAACAAATTGAGTTAATAACATAATCAAATCACCCCATAAAGATAGTGAGAATGTTGATCTATCATACATATGACTTTTCCTTTATGAGTACGAGAGTAAATATTAATTCTATAATGCCTACATTGAATCAACTTGGACTAAATGAATAATAATTATGTCAAATTATTTATTAATCAAAAGTCTAGTTGTATAGCAAAATTTGTCAGTCAAATCAATCTATAGCAGTCTATGTAGTATCGGTTTAGCATTCCCTTTAAGACACATGTTAACAGTTGAAGGTAAGGCTTGTTTCTCACCAAATTTCTCAAGCCAACTCACTAGCATGCATTGTGACACATTGTTGATTTCTTTGTTGGAAAAATAAGTCAGATGCATCAAACCGACAAACTGTGGAGGGGAAATCCTAGGTGGAGTGGCGTTGAGCTCCTCCTCCTCCAGCTCAGGCTAGTTGGGGAAGAATTGGACACAACATACTGACCTATTTTCTAGCCTATGTGGGCGTATGTATTGGGTATGAGTTAGTGAATGTGCAGTTAACTGAAATAGATTATGTTTCTTATTCAATTGAAAAAAATATTGGGCCAGCAGGTAGCCAATTCAAGTCTACTACATATAAAACCCTAAAAAAATCACAGTAATAGTTGTACTAGAAGAACCCTAAAAAAAATTCATAGTAATAGTTGGACTAGAAGAAGAACTGCTTTCCCAAGATGTTATTTCATTTATATATTTCCCTCCATCACTCAAATATATTTAATTTATATATTTCTCTTTTCCTTATTTAGCTACAGACCAACTATTCAGATTCGATTCTGGGTTAAAATTCACTACCTCTCTTTGATTTTATTTCTCAAATTTTCTTATAATTTTTAATTTATATATTTCTCTTTTCCTTATTTAGCTACAGACCAACTACTCAGATTCGATTCTGGGTTAAAATTCACTACCTCTCTTTGATTTTATTTCTCAAATTCTCTTATAATTTCTTAAAAATATGGAACTAATATAAAAAAATTCTATTATATGTAACTCTCTAAATTAATGGATTTATATAACCTTACCATAACATTGTTCCAACCATTTTTTTATAAGTTTTGAAGTTACATAGACAACTACTACCAAAAAGTTTTATGACTTTAGCGTTTACTTAATTTATTCTTATTATATTTTTTTGTTTATGAAAGAATGTATCCCTTGATCAAGTTCTCTCAAAGCTCAAGCGATTGCTGCAAAAATATAGAGGTGAGAAACTGAGCATAAATTTCACAGGCCACAATCTAAGAAGTGCCTTGGTACGACTGAGTGCTTAGGATATCTCAGAGTTGAAGTTGAAGATGATGAACCAGTGGGTCAATAAGATTCCCTGGCTCAGAAGCATCTATAATTGACATAAGTGCTTGGATAAAATACAGTTGGAGGAGAAACATAAATAAATGAATACTTTCAATTTACATTGGATGAATATGTGGAAAATTAATATGCGAGATGGATCCTTGGGAAATTATTCAAATCTTTGAGCACTCGAAGCCTCAAAGCCTCAGATATTCCTCTCTTGGGAAATTATTCAAATAGTTTTTTGAGGCCTCTAGAAATGCCATGGTTTCATGTAATTAATTAATCCCAATGATTTAGCCTTTGAATTCGCATAAATAGAATGATAGAATCCTGAATTGATTATTATAAATCTCGCAGGTTTCAAGTTGAGGTCCACGCCGGCCATGGCTATATAATCAAACAATTCTTGAAAGATGACATAAATGAATGGAGTGTCAATTCTGGAGGTTCACTGGAAAAACAATGTTGTTTTGCATGGGAAACACTGTCAGACGTGATGGAAGATATTGAGGTCGAGAGAACATCCATCAAAATTTCTCCCATCATAGATCACTTGGACACGATAGAATCAGACCCCCTTGGCCTATGACTATATTAAGTACATCAATTTAACTTCATGGAAACCTGATATGTGATAAATTGTGAGGCAAAGAGAAATGCAGAGAGAAGAGAATAGTGTATTCAAATGTATGAAGAAGTACAGAAGTTAGGAGATGGTTACAATGTAAGATGGTTGAGCTATATATGCTCAAGCAAGACAGAAATAGAAAGTACAACTATCCAGTACAGTTGGCAGTGTATGGTTATACTGTTGAGGGTACAATATATTTAACACTCCCTCTTAGACTCAACAGTTACAATCAGCAGCACTGACTATGCCTAAGTGTTGTCTCTGGAAGTCAAAAACTGACTTTCCTAGTGGCTTGGTGAAAATATCAGCAAGCTGATCTCTAGAACCACAAAATTGTAGTGCAACGTCACCATTATTGACTAACTCGCGTATGAAATGAAACCGAGTGTTAATGTGTTTACTCTTCTTATGAAACACATGGTTCTTGGATAATGCAATTGCTGATGTATTGTCACAGAAGATAGGAGTTGGATCCTTCTCTGTTTGTGACATGTCTTTCAATAATCTTCTCAGCCATACAGCTTGACAAGAAGCTGAGGTAGCAGCTACATACTCTGCCTCTACAGAAGATATGGATACAATTGGTTGCTTCTTCGATGCCCATGAAATCAGGTTCGTGCCCAGTTGAAAAACATATCCTGATGTGCTTTTCCTGTCATCTGGGCTACCTGCAAAGTCACTATTTGTGTAACCAGAGAGTTGATTACTATCAGATTGAGTGTACCATAAACCGAAATTGAGAGTTCCTGCAACGTATCTCAAAATTCGTTTTGTCATTCTCCAATGAGAATCTTTTGGTGATTCCATGAATCTGGAAACAAGGCTCACTGAATACATGATGTCAGGCCTAGTTGCTGTAAGATACAACAAGCTGCCTACTAAACTTTTGTATAAAGTAGAATCCACGGTGGGACCTTCATCATTCTTGCTTAATTTTGTGCCTAAAGGTATGGGTGTTTCTGCTGGATTGCATCCTTCCATGCGAAACCGTTTGATGATGTCTGCTGCATACTTTTGCTGACAGAAAAATATGCCTTTGGCTGATTGATGAACCTCAATGCCTAAAAAATATTTCATTATGCCAAGATTTGTCATCTCAAACTCAGATTGCATGGCATGTTTG
>ML785015.1:458643-503362 GCA_009831015.1 Picea engelmannii
TATATATATATATATATATATATCATAATCTAATTATTTACAAACGTATTAGGAAGAAAGATAAATATGAATGTCATTTATGAACAAAATAATTATAGGTTACAAGTTTTAGTGAAATCCTTGCAAAATCAATGTTTTATAATCATTCTCAAAAGAAAATAAAGAAAGCACACATTTCTTTCTGTATTTTTTGTTTTATAATCATCTATCTAAAAATTATAACTAAAACATGATTAGAAATAGGATAGAATGATGGTCAAAAGCCAATCAAAGACTATCCTATTCCACTAGTAAATAAAATGACAAAAATTAGAAGCAGATGAAGCTAACTTGTTATTAGTTTGTTAATGTGTTTGTGCCTCTGTATGATCGAAAGCATCTAGTTGCCCCACCTGCGATAGAAATCTGCAGTAGTCTTATACTCAAGTTTTCTTGAATAAACTCAAGATGTGTATCGATAGCTATGATTTAAGCACAGAATGGTGGACACATATGATCCAGTGATCTTATAATTACGAATGATTACACTCAGAGATATGTTTATGTAAAACATTCATTTTTATCTATCCATTAAACATCAAAATAAAATCTTGATATTAAAATTTATATGATGATCACAGACATAATGTATGGAACAACAAATCATGGAGAACATTTAAAACATGAATACAATGGAACATAATATGTCATTGAGACTAAAGTTATACAAAACATTAATATTCCAAAATGAGAGAAACAAAACATAAATGAGACAACATTCACATTGGTCTAAAACCAAATTGCTATAAGTTGTTCCCTTAAGTTTTGAAAATCATTCGTCCATAATATTTTCCAGGCCAAGATGTTTTTTTCTTAAAAAATGAACAGTATTTAAACTGATTTGAAATCCCATTTTCCTATCTCCTAGGATAGGATAGGATTTCATGAGATAAAAAATATTACAAAAATAGAGGGCTAACAACCACTCATAACTGAGTTGATTCTTCTCAAAAATTAATAAAAGTTTTTACAAAGAAAACTAAAAAGGAAATACTAATCATTCAAATGCATAATCGAACATGTTCTCCCATATTATCAGCAACAGGATCTACTATTTCCTGAAAAACGAAACAAGAATAAGTTAGACAATTACTAACAACTAGTTTTAGATTTTTTTATTTAAAATGATTTGGCTACAGAATCAAAAGATTTTGTAGCAAGTCTTATCTTAGAAAAAAAATCCAATTTCAAACTGATTTGATTCAAAATAGATAACATGAATATAATAAGAGGAAAATCGTTTTACCATTTCAACAATTGAATAAAGATGGATCAGGTAGCTCAGAATTGATTATTGTTTTAACAGTGTTTGCATTTTTTATCACTATGTTTCCTATCCTCTTAAGGCGTTTATCTTTCCTCTCTGTGTTTACTCTGAGGTCAAGATTTTATTGTCTCAGTGATTCACTTTGAGCTGTCAGATATTTAATCCGAGCCTGAAGGATGGGTATATCGGTGTAATACTGTTCGATCTAGTGGAAACAAACATCACATTGTACATGAGGAACAATATGTCGATGAAGTGTACACTCAAACATGGTTGTATCAACCTTACCTGTTATTTTCCCTTGACCAAGCCCAATAACAGATAACCCCTCCTTAACCTCGAGGCATGGTGGAAAATTCCTTACAAAGTCATAGGGTTTAGTGGGACCAAATCTTTGACAATCTGGGTCTTCCAAAGCCAAGAAATCTTCTATTTCGAAGTCTAAGACCCCATTGACCTCGATCAGGTCGATCAAGCTCAAATGAGCATCGTTTCGATTCCTCAATTTTCTTGAAATAAGACGACCTGTTGTTTTTTTCAGAAACCCTAAGGCTGTGCATTTTTTTTTGTTTGTTTGCAAGATTTTTTGACAATGTGCTTCATAGTGATGTTCTGGCTAGCATCAAATTTAGGCATAGGAGGTTCACTTATCTCCAATTCAACAACCTTTTTCTCATATGAAGACTGACTTGGCATCGCCTCGTCTAGAGGGTTTCTGTTAAGAGAGTCTAGTTCATTACTTGGAATGTGAAGCTGCTTTTTAATCAGTGGCTCACCCGAAATAGGGTTTTCTACAAGAACGGTCGTAGAAAAAACATTTCTTGTCAAAAACCCATCCCAACAGTCACCCAGATTGACAAGTGGTGAATCAACAGAATCTTTATCAAGCCATGATGGAACAGACTAGAGTCAAAAATATGTCTCTTATACCTTCTAGGCATTTTATATAGCCTTCTCGACAGATAAAAAGCCATGTTTAATTTAAAACCAATGAAATGCATAAGAATTTATATATGATAGAGGAAAACTAAACCATAACGACCCTCATAGGTCATGAACTTTTTGAGAATCAACAACAGGCCATCCCACCTAGGTTTAACCAAAGAGATGGGGATATCTTTTTCGCAACAATTGATTTTCTTGGAGGTCATGAAGAGGCTCCAAGGCACTTCTTCAATTTTTGAGTTTTTGAACCATTTCACGTTGGTGGATGGAAGCCCTATGGATTCACTCACAAACTCCTTGGTTACCTCTAACTCGGTATCCCCAATTTTCGCTCTGCACCCATTGAAAGTCTGTGCAAAAGCCTTCGCCACCTGAAGGTTAAAACCTTCATATCTTTTAAGAAAGGCATCCCATCCTTGTCTTTTTAAATCTTTGATTGCATCGTCGTGAGAGAGCAATGCCTGACAACCATTCGGCTCCAAATGAACAACATGAGCCATAAAAAACGTGACTAGAATGTAACAGGGATGACTCAAAACATTTTTAGGTTTGAATGGTAGGAACGGTAGGAACAAATCTGAATGTATAAAAGGAGAAAAACCATAATGAAGCCTGTGTGTTATCATAGCATGAACATCGAGGGTTTGATCATAAATCTTTACCATTCCTGGTAATGAAAACCTGACATACAAAGTCGAAAATCTATACTCGTAATGGAAGGCTCACTAATGCACTTTGCCAACAAGGTGAGTTAAGTACATAGTATAGTAGTTGCACATTGATTTCCATGACTACTAACACAACCATTGTGTTTGCAAAGGGTTTTAAAATATATCAAAACAAAAATCCTCATAATTCAAATGCAAATCATCTAACCATATAACATTTATATAATCAGCACCCAAAACATTAAAAAATAAGTCATTCAAGTATTGGATTTAGATTTGATATTAAGCATGATGACCCTTAAAAAGAAAGCCTGGTATAAACAATATAATACCAAGCTAGGTTTTCATGTTTGATTCATGCTTTCAATCATGAATCAAACATGAAACAAAATGAAAATGCAAATTTAAAGAATTAATGAACATTTTTCTAATCCAGTAATCATCTCAAAACAATAATGTTTACAAGATTAAAGTGAAGGCAGCTACAAGAAGAGTAATTTCTTGTTCAAATAACAAAATTGTGTGGGGCTTCCAATAATGCTCCAGCCTTATTATTAGGGATAAATGGAAATAAAGACACAACTAAATAATGCTCCAGCCTTATTACTAGGGATAAATGGAAATAAATACACAACTAAATAAAAGAGAACACTTCATGCAATATCGGAAGGGAGCACCTACCAACCAAGGACATGTTACATAGAAATAGATGAAAAAATTGTGATAAGTGGTCAATAGTATTGAAGGATGACCATGTTTTGGGAAAAGTTTCCCTTAAAAAGGCCTTCTACATAACTATAAGCAATTATGGTGAGTGTGTATAACACCTAGGTATTATGTAATTATATTACATTGCATATTGTCCATTACATTATTCCACTACCCATTTACACCCACATAATATTTTAACATTATTGGTAACAATTGCTTCCAAAGATGCAAAGTTACATTGATAATATGGATAGTGATAGAATGAATATTTTATAAATGTCTCTTTATTATTTAAAAAGATACAAAGTTACACCACTAACATGAATATTGGATATTGATAAAATGACTAATATCACTTATCACATTCATACCAAGTTGGGAAATTACATAATAAATTATTATTATTTTTTTAATTTATTTATTATTTTATATAATTAGTAAAAAAGATTTTTATTTTTGTTAAATTTGATAATTGTAATATGTGTTTTATTTTAATAAATTTTAAAAAATTGAGATTTTAATAAATTTGCATTTATTTTTATTGGGATGCATGTTGTATAGCTAAAAACTATCAATTAACTCAGATTTTCATGAGTTTGACAGATGTTTGATGCCAGGACATAACATTTTCTACATAACAGATGATGATGCTTATCTCTGATCGACAAGTCTATTGCTTATGTTATTGTTTTATTATTATAAATATCTAGGTTAGCTAATTGATAACATCAAAGATTCATAAATTTAATAGATCTCAGACGATGGATGGTGACAAACCATTTTCCACATAACAAAGGCTTATCTCTTATAGACTTATAAGTTTTTACTAACACAAATTAAAGTATTATTTTTATCAAAATGAAAAACATTAATGATATAAAATTGTTTATATTACAAAAGATAACATAAATTTATATAGTGTTCTTTTTATCAATAAGAACAAATTTTAAAAATATAGAAAAAACATCATAAATAAATAAAAGGAAGTAGTATAATTACAATCAATGAATTACTTCTTATTTTAGTGTTTTATATGTTTTCTAAGTGTGAAAAATTTCTTACAAGCATGAATTAAAGGTTGATTTGGAGCTCTCCTACAATGGTAGAAGTAGTTGTCCTCTTCAATAGTCTTGCATCACAATTTCTAGCTCCTGCTTCAACCACACTACTGTCATTATTAGTAATAATAGGAACAACAATCCAAGAGCCACAACTTGATTAATTCACTCTGACTATGTTACTTTGAAAGAAAGACATCCAACTCTTTCTTAACTGCTTGTCAAAACAAGAATTTTTGAAATGGAAAGCGTGCAATACGAAAATTTCTCATCGACTGAAAGATAGAGAACATTGAAATTTGTTGCACGTGTTGAATCCACAGTTTGATTGAGCTTTCTAATACAACCACATACAGTAGCCCACTACACTAAAATTTGAAAATTTATTGTGCAACACGAATTTGATAATAGGTAGAAGCCAAACATTAAAAGACAGAAGGATAACAAAATATTTCCAAAATGCTATGCCAATATCTAGTGGTTTCATTGATGTTAAATGTTGTCATTTATCATCCGGGCAAGTAATTTGTGAATGATCATAAGATGGGACGATGTAGAGTAATTTTTTTTAAAATTTTGTGATGAATCAAAAGTACAAACATGATTTCCCAATTTGATTTGAACAACATGTATGCATATTGTAAGATGCTTATAAAATGGGTATAATAGTACTGTTGCTATAGTTAAAATTATATTTATATTAAATATATAATTACTTTTATGTAATCAAGGTTTTTCTACTTAAAAGTATATAGTGATTAACACGTACAACATTGAATAGTTGTTGGCAAGGAAAAATAAAATAATGTGGCATTTAAGGAAAGTGGGTTGGCATTAAATTCAATATGATAAGGTTTATCAGATTCTATACTTAGAAAGTGAGTTGGTACTAAATTCGATAAGGTTTTTCAGATTCCATGAGCTCTTTTTCTTTTCTTTACATTATCCACCATTATTTTCCTTGTTTGAAGTGCTCACTAGAAAACAATGATTACAACATCGACCCGTCTACAATAAGACATCTAATTGATCCACCAATAACTTAATAGATAAATAGTTTTTGAAATAATATGAAAATAAATAATTTGATTTGATTTAGTTAAGCTTAGGAAGGCTAATTTTTTTATCAATGCCTAAACTAATACAAAGTCAATGCGAACTCATGGCTATATACCTAGCCTAGGGCAGGTATAATAAGGTTAAGATCTAAGAATATTCAACATAATTGTAGTATGAAATTTCCATAATAAAAATTCAGATTATCAAAATCCCAAGATAAAAATAGAGAATCGCAAAAAAACAAAAAATGCATGGAAAACTTCCAATTTATTTTTAATATTAAGATAGTACAAAGGTACCACCTTAAAACAATTTTCAACAAAAACTTTCGAATGTAATTGCCAAGTTAGACCCAACTTATATCATGGAGAAAGAAAAACAATATGCACGTAAGAATGTAATATTTAATTCAATATATGTTGTCAAATACGAAAGCATTGCACATTTGGACTTTTGATGGCATATATGTCAAGATGTATCTGATTAAATGTTACACTTCTCTATCTAGGACTCGTTGAATCTTGTAGCAAACCAAATTTATTTCCAACTACAAATCTAATAATTATTCTACAAAACTTTTAGGCATAGTTTTTCCATCATCAGTGTATATGTATGTGGAAGAATGCCCTTAAGGATTTCACCCAATTTTCAGTTGATCCTTCCATTAGATTTCAAATCAATGGAGCTTTAACTTTCTATATTATTGGATATAGACAACTAGAAGAAATCATTGAATTTTGATAACTAAAAGAAAATTTATTACAAGATTAAATGACTCTCTCAATGCATGTTACTTGCAGAGGAGATTTGTTCTTATATCATAAATCAATACACTTACAACGTAACAACTTATAACAAAATCTTTGTTCTTTAATAATTAAAAATATATTCTTCGAAGCCCCTGGGCTATAGGCCAATCAATGATGGAGTATATTGTTAAGGCACTTTGTTATGTGAAGTTACTGGTTTGAAACCTTGGCTTACCTTATGTGTCGCATATAAGCCATCATGAACACACCTAGAGATTATAGTGGTAGCAGTTGGATAACACAACCACAACTATGTATCACGTGAATACGCATATCCATTTAAATAAACCAACAACTAAAAACTAACATCTAAACATACAATACTAACAGTTTTGCATTTTTATTCTTTGAATGACATCAACGATTTAAATAAAGTTTAATTTTTGAAATATGCTATTTGAATTTTCTTTATATATATAAAACTGAGATATATATAAAACTGAGATGTGAAATGTTATTGAAACATGTATGTGTCTAATTCTTGCATGTCATGCAAAAATGACTCTCATATATGAATGCCAATTGAAAGAATACTTTTAAATTAATGCCAAATAATGGCATGCTTTTAAATCATTCCACTTGGTATAGAGGGATTTCAACTACAATTGCATTCAAGATGATTTCATTCCACTTGATACGAAAAAAAAATTAAATCACAATTGCATTTCCACAACAATCCTTACTATAACCATTATATATATACAACAAATTCAATCATAGTATATCCATTTTAATTTTTATTAATATTTAATTTATTAAATATTGAGAATGATATATATAAATATAAAATTATTTTACCTAATATATTTATCACTGTTGTTTAAATAAAATAATCTATATAATTTTCAAATGCAATAAAGGTGATTTCATTCCACTTGATACGGAAAAAAATTAAATCACAATTGCATTTCCATACAATCCTTACTATAACCATTATATATATACAACAAATTCATTATATATATACAACAAATTCAATCATAGTATATCCATTTTAATTTTTATTTATATTTAATTTATTAAATATTGAGAATGATATATATAAATATAAAGTTATTTTACCTAATATATTTATCATTGTTGTTTAAATAAAATAATCTATGTAATTTTCATTTGTTAGGATGATAAAATGATGATAAAATATAAACACATGTGGTAGAATAAATAAAAATTTAAATATCTTTTCCACCTAAATTATAAAGTATTGTGTCTTCTTAATGTAACTAATATACAAAACTATAATTTTACTAAAGTGTAGGATGTAGGCTAAACCTACATTATAAAGTATTGTGTCTTCTTAATGTAACTAATATACAAAACTATAATTTTACTAAAGTGTAGGATGTAGGCTAAACGTTCTATGAAATGAAGGTCTTTTGGTGATTTGCTTCGTGGACATTTGCTCAAAATTCGATAGAAAATTGTTAGATCTATAGATTTGAGTGATTATTTCTGTATAATTCGAGTGTCCCATGGGTTTTTCAACATGTTGAATCCATTTTTGCATTTAAAATTAGATTTTAAACAACAAAAAATAGTGATTTCATGTAGATTTATTTTGCTGGATTCTGGCGAAAAAATAAACATTTCGGAATAGTTAGATACCGCTGAAGTCTAGTATGTCTTTGTTTATAATAGCTTAGGCTTTTATAAAATTTATAATGTTAGTTATGTTAGATTACTAAGAGGGGGGTGAATCAATAATAGAGCAATTTAATCCTTTTCAACCATAAAAATGCAAGTGTTATCTCAATGTAGCATTATCATCCAATAGTTTCAAAGTAAATAAACAATGAAGAAATGAAAAATCATACACCTACACAATACACGAGTGTGTTTACGTGGAAAGCCAAAGCGGAAGAAAACCACAAAATGTTTTTTCTTATACGTCTTTAAGAATTACATTCATTTGAAGCACCAACTTCCTTTGTTTTCCAACTGCAACTAGAAGGAGGCTCCAAACCCCTAGTTTCTCAGGCTACAATCTGAGGGAAGCTCCAACTCCCAAATTCTCTAGCTACAACCAGAATGAGACTACAACATTGTATGTTCTCTGGCTACAACTGGAAGGTGGATACAACCAGAATGAGACTACAACCCTGTATGTTCTCTGGCTACAACTAGAAGGTGGCTACAACCACTTGTCCTGGCCCCATCCAACCAACCTGTCTGATCCAAAAAGATCTTTTAATGACTGTGGTTGAGTTTTTAATTGCATGCGTTAATTAACCATTTAAGAAGTTGAATGAAAGAGGATGAATTTAATGAAGGAACATAGCAGCCATAAAACAATACACAGATCTGAATTGAAGCAATAAGAACAACAAACCATAACAGGAGAAGTGATAATGGAGTTCGACATAAAATTGCCTATGTCTCTGGGCCTTTGTCTCAGTGGGGGAGGCTTCTTTATTTTTGTTCAAAGCTCAAAAAGTACACCGCAGTAGTTCCATTAGGCTACAAGACTGATCTGGTCATGTTCTTCCAGATCACTAGAACCTGACAGAAGAAACGACATGCAAAATGGATGACTGGAGCTCCTAGAAATGGCCCGCAAGCGTCTGCTCATCAACAACTTCCCTGCATAAAAATGGCTTTGGCTTGGCTTTCCTTCAACATAACTTTGCTCCGAATGTCCTCCATGGCCTCAAACAGGCCTGGTTTTTATAGATCTAAAGTTGGTTATCCATCCCCAACTTCCTCCCAAAATTTGGGCTCAAATAGGGCTCAAAATCTCCCAATAATGGATAAAATCCATTAATTACAGGCATAAAATAATAAAAAAAATCAACTACATAGTTTAAAAACCAATTTTATACCAAATTAGGGTGCAACCCCTTTTGGTGCCTGCCCTTGGGCATATGGAAGTCCGCCATATGGCCAGGCGCTCCACCTATTGTGCGCTAGCCCCCTTGTCCGGGCTGGCTCCTGGTCTTCGGGCGCGTGTATAGGACAAATGGGCTATGGATAGAGCCCCACACATCAAAAGTGGGTAAGCCCCTGGATTTTGGGTGGATACCATGTAACCGATGGCTCCCTAGTGGATGGGTGTTTATTCCATGTGTCGCGCTCCCCCCCCCGGTCATATGCTACAATGATAAACCACAGGCTGGGGCTTAGCCCCAACCCCCTCCTTCCGTGCCATATTACAACATATACACTTTAAATAAAATTAAATGTGATACATTTAATAAGTAACAATGTGGGCACATTGGTGTTGGGCCTCTCCATAAGAATTTTTCCCTAGGATCAGGTCACGGGGTCGAACCCCATGAGCTCCATAACATTTTTTTAAACATAGTAACCAATGACGGGGTGCCACATGGCAGCCCACGTTTGGGTTACGTGGCACCACCCCATTTTCCTAATGCATACCATGTGTCAATCGATAGTTGGTCCAATATCAATTGTACGGTCCATTGTACCTTTGCCACATGCCATCTTCAGAAGCTTCCACCTCAACAGTGATGAGGTGTCTCTGTTGATGTCATGATGTCGTCACGCTGACGTCAGCATTGAATTTTTCCAATTTGACCCTTTGATTTTTTACCTGTTTGGGTTTTTCGATCAGAACGCGATAACTTTTGCATACGGAGCCCATTTGAGGAAGTAAATATACTAGCAGAATCAACATGACGAGATGGACACAATGACACTAGTTTCATTCCATTATGAGACCTTTCTTTTTTGAGCCTTTTCGAGCCCTATCAGGCTTCTGGATACGACTCTGGATCACACCTCCCCACTAAAGGACTTTTGGTCCCCAAAAGGTTACTGACTAGTCAACAAGCTCGGGATAGGCCACATGGCTTGTCCTCTGTCTCAGAACTCTGTCCTATGCACTTGTCTCATCAAGATCAACTGTAACACAATCATGACAACTGATAGTATATTGTTAGCCATTTGAACCCTGTAACATCTTACTGAAGTCACTATCATCCTTGTAGACAACATTACTAATGACAGCATCAAAAAGACGACTGCAAATGAGCTGATATACTTGAAATATTTGCACGACATGAGCTTATCTTGAAGCAACTTATGATTGATTTTCCATTCAACAATCATTTCTTGTTCTTTCTTAAGATCGATTACTTCATTTGAAACAATTATTGGTTTGTTGCTTGCTTGCACTATCTTCTTTAATTGTTCCATTGTTTGAAGTGTTTTATTTGCCTTAACATGATGAGGATGAACCACATAATCTTGACCTGCTTTGGTTAATTGATATTGATTCTTTGTCCTGTAGAAGATTGCCTTACGATCATATAAATATGGACTACCGAAGACCATTCCACATTCTCTTAATGGCACTACATCACATGTTACCACATCCACAAACTTAGATGAAATTGCAAATTTGATTGTGCACTGCTTTGTTATGTGCATTTGATGATGATTCCTTATGCATTTAAGTGTGTAAGGATTATGATGAGTTTGTGTTTTTAACCCCAATTGCTTAACCAATTCTTCTGAGATTAGATTATATCGAGATCCACTATCGATTAATGTGTCTATCTTAGTGTGTTGCATGATTACCCTTATATGAAACAAGTTGCTTCTACAATCAATGCCTTCACCAATTTTACCTGTCATACCAACCAATGAGATCTTTGATTCATCACTTGAATCCGATCACAAGTCTGTGGGTCTTGTTGTCGTTGCGACTGTTTGCATTCCCTTCTTTTCCTTGAACCAGTTTGGCCTCTTCTCGGGATGAAACTGCCAACATATGTCCTCATCATGTCCCTCTTTCTTGCAATGCTTGCAAGAGGGCTTCCCTTCCTTCCTTGTCACTGCATCTAAATTCTTGCCATGCCATTTCTTCTTGTCCTCTTTCCTTGAAGACGATGATTCCCCTGACACACCTTCTTTTCCTACTTCAATATATGTAGCTTGAACAGAAACCTCATCAAGGTTAGTGGGTCCAAACATGAATACATTGTTCCTAATATGCATAGGTAAACCTCCTATATACTTCATAAGAGTTTCTTGTGTTTGTAAAGGTATATCTAACATCAATGCGATTTTTCGAAATCCATCTGTACACTCTTGCACTGTTTGTCCTTTTCTTAGTTTTAAAGATTGCCATTCAATTAATGCTTTTTCTTTATAACCCAAAGGATAGAATTGTTTCCTAATTGCAGAAATGAATCTTTTCCATGATGGAAATACATTACCCACTTGTTGCATTCCATTTTGCAACTTGCTTTGCCACCAGATTAGAGTTGTACCTGCAAGTTTCAAAAATGCCAACTTGATTTGTGTGGCCTCATCCTTGATCTATTGCACACTGCAGTAAACCTCCACCTACCTGATCCAATTGTCAAGTTTCTCTGCATTTACTTCACCATGATATATGGGTAACTCAAATTTAACATCAAGTTTTAACA
Organism: Picea engelmannii; assembly: GCA_009831015.1. Taxonomy (NCBI): domain Eukaryota; kingdom Viridiplantae; phylum Streptophyta; class Pinopsida; order Pinales; family Pinaceae; genus Picea; species Picea engelmannii. Next base: position 470,593 of record ML785015.1, read on the forward strand.
ATGGCATTTCATTCTTATGCTTATTAACATGTTTCCTTGCATTAGATTTAGAACTTGAACTTGAAGAAGAAGGAGAATAAGGAGGTGATGATGGAGGTGAAGGAGGAATCTGAGGATGATCCTCTTCCTCTTCACTTTTTCCCTTTGAATATTCACCCAAAACTGGTCTTTTTTGTTCCAAGTAATCCTCATATAAAACTTTCACTATTTCCGACATAGCAAGGAAAGTTTTCCGAAAATCATTCTCATCTTGAGAAATCCCTTCTTCCGATGCCATCTTCTTGCTGTGAGAAGCTCTCTTTCTCAATCCAATTAATGGATTCTCTGCAACAAGCTCGCCTTCACCATGCTGTAGCTTTCCCCTGGTTAACATGCAAAACTCAAATCCAAACGTCAACTAGCTCTGATACCACTTGATTTGAAAAGATCTTTTAATGACTGTGGTTGAGTTTTTAATTTCATGTGTTAATTAACCATTTAAGAAGTTGAATGAAAGAGGATGAATTTAATGAAGGAACACAGAAGCCATAAAACAATATACAGATCTGAACTAAAGCAATAAGAAAAACAAACCATAACAAGAGAAGTGATAATGGAGTTTGGCACAAAATTGCCTACGTCTCCGGGCCTTTGTCTCAGTGGGGGAGGCTTCTTTATTTCTGTTCAAAGATAAAAAAGTGCATCGTAGCAGTGCCATTAGGCTACAAGACTAATTTGTTGATGTTCTTCCATATCTCTAGAACCCAATAGAATAAACGACATGCAAAATGGATGATCGGAGCTCCCAGAAATGGCTCGCAAGCATCTGCTTCTGAATAGCTTCCCTACATAAAAATGGCTTTGGCTTGGCTTCCCTTCAGCATAACTCTTCTCTGAATGTTCTCCATGGTCTCAGACAGGCCTGGATTTTATAGATCTGAAGTTGGTTATCCATCCCCAACTTCCTCCCAAAATATGGGCTCAAATAGGGCTCAAAATCTCCCAATAATGGATAAAATCCATTAATTACATGCATAAAATAATAAAAAAAAATCAACTATATAGTTTTAAAACCAATTTTATACCAAATTAGGGCACAACCCCTTTTGGCGCACGCCCTTGGGAATATGGAAGTCCGCCATATGGCCAAGCTCTCCACCTGTTGTGCGCTAGACCCCCTGTCTGGGCTGGCTACTGGTCTTCGGGCGCGTGTATAGCACCGATGGGCTATGGATAGAGCCCCGTGCATCAAAAGTGGATAAGCCCCTATATTTTGGGTGGATACCATGTAACCGATGGCTCCCTAGTGGATGGGTGTTTATTCCATGTGTCACATTCCCCCCGGGTCATATACTACAACGATAAACCACGGGTTGGGGCTTAACCCCAACCCCCTCCTTCCGCGCCATATTACAACATATACACTTTAAATAAAATTAAATGTGATACATTTAATACGTAACAATGTGGGCGCATTGGTGTTGAGCCTCTCCATAAGACTTTGCCCCTACGATCAGGTCGCAGTGTCAAACCCCATGAGCTCCATAACATTTTTTCAAGCATAGTAACCAATGAAGGGGTGCCACGTGGCAGCCCACGTCTGGGCAACGTGGTACCACCCCATTTGCCTAATGCATACCATGTGTCAATCGATAGTTGGTCCACCATCAGTTGTACGACCCATTGTACCTTTTCCACATGTCATCTTCAGAAGCTTCCACGTCAGCAGTGATGAGGTGTCTTTGGTGATGTCATGCTATCGTCAGCATTGACTTTTTCCAGTTTGACCCTTTGAATTTTCACCTGTTTGGGTTTTCGATCAAAATGTTATAACTTTCCCATACGGAGCTCGTTTGAGGAAGTAAATATACTGCCAAAATTAGTGCAACGAGACAAGCGCAATGGCAGTGGTTTCATTCCATTCTAAGAAATTTCATTTTTGAGCCTTTTTGAGCCCTATTATGCTTCTGGATCCGATTCTAGATCACACCTCTCCACTAAAGGACTTTTGGTCCCCAAAAGGTTACTAACCAGTCAACAAGCTTAGGATAGGCCACCCGGCTTGTCCTCTATCTCGGAACTTTGTTCTGTGCACCTGTCTCATCAAGATCAACTATAACACAATCATGACAACTAACAGTATATTGTTAGCCATTTGAACCCTGTTACATCTTACTGAAGCCACTATCATCCATGTAGACAACATTACTAATGACAGCGTCAAAAAGACGACTGCAAATGAGCTGATATACTTGAAATATTTGCACGACATGAGCTTATCTTGAAGCAACTTATGATGCATTTTCCATTCAACAATCATTTCTTGTTCTTGCTTAAGATTGATTACTTCATTTGAAACAATTATTGGTTTGCTTCTTGCTTGCACTACCTTCTTTAATTGTTCCATTGTTTGAAGTGTTTTATTTGCCTTAACATGATAAGCATGAACCACATAATCTTGACCTGCTTTGGTTAATTGATATTGATTCTTTGTCCTGTAGAAGATTGCCTTACGATCATATAAATATGGACTACCTAAGACCATTCCACATTCTCTTAATGGAACTACTTCACACCTTACCTCATCTACATACTTATATGAAATTGCAAATTTGATTGTGAACTGCTTTGTTATGTGCATTTGATGATGATTACTTATCCATTTATGCGTGTAAGGATTATGATGAGTTTGTGTTTTTAACCCCAATTGCTTAACCAATTCTTATGAGATTAGATTAGATTGAGATCCACTATCGATTAATGTGTCTATATTAGTGTGTCACATGATTACCCTTATATGAAACAAGGTGCTTCTACAATCAATGCTTTCACCAATTTTACCTGTCATACCAACCAATGAGATCTTTGATTCATCACTTGAATCCAATCCCAAGTCTGTGGGTGTTGTTGTCGTTGCCACTGTTTGCATTCCCTTATTTTCCTTGAACCACTTTAGCCTCTTCTCGAGATGCAACTGCCAACATCTGTCCTCATCATGTCCCTCTTTCTTGCAATGCTTGCAAGAGGGCTTCCCTTCCTTCCTCGTCACTACATTTGAATTCTTGATATTCCATTTCCTCTTGTCCTCTTTCCTTGAAGACGATGAATCCACTGACACACTTGCTTTTCCTACTTCAATATACGTAGCTTGAATAGAAACCTCATCAAGGTTAGTGGGTCCAAACATGAATACATTGTTCCTAATATGCACAGGTAAACCTCCTATATACTTCATAAGAGTTTCTTGTGTTTGTAAATGGATATCTAACATCAATGCCATTTTTCGAAATTCCATCTGTATACTCTTGCACTGTTTGTCCTTTTCTTAGTTTTAAAGATTTCCATTCAATTAATGTTTTTTCTTTATAACCCAAAAGATAGAATTGTTTCCTAAGTGCAGAAATGAATCTTTTCCATGATGGAAATACATTACCCACTTGTTGCGTTCCATTTTGCAACTTGCTTTGCCACCAGATGAGAGCTGTACCTGCAAGTCTCAAAGATGCCAACTTGATTTGTGTGGCCTCATCCTTGATCTGTTGCACAATACCGTAAACCTCCATCCGCCTGATCTAATTGTCAAGTTTATTTTCATTTACTTCACCATGATATATGGGTAACTCAAATTTAACATCAAGTTTTAACAATGGCATTTCATTCTTATGCTTATTAACATGTTTCTTTGCATTAGATTTAGAACTTGAACTTGAAGAAGAAGGAGAAGAAGGAGGTGATGATGGAGGTGAAGGAGGAATATGAGGATGATCCTCTTTCTCTTCAATTTTTCCCTTTGAAGATTCACCCAAATTTGGTCTCTTCCGTTCCAGGTAATCCTCGTACAAATCTTTCACCATCTCCGACATAGCAAGGAAAGTTTTCTAGAAATCTTTCTCATTCTGAGAAAGCCCTTCTTCTGATGCCATCTTCTCGCTGTGAGAAGCTCTCTTTCTCAATCCAATTAATGGATTCTCTGTAACAAGCTTTCCTTCACCATGCTATAGCTTTTCCCTGGTTAACATTCAAAACTCAAATCCAAACGTCAACTAGCTCTAATACCACTTGATCCAAAAAGATCTTTTAATGATTGTGGTTGAGTTTTTAATTGCATGAGTTAATTAACCATTTAAGAAGTTGAATGAAAGAGGATGAATTTAATGAAGGAACATAGCAGCCATAAAACAATATAAATATCTGAACTGAAGCAATAAGAATAGAAAAGCATAACAAGAGAAGTGATAATGGAGTTCGGTACAAAATTGCCTACGTCTCCAGGCCTTTGTCTCAGTGGGGGAGGCTTCTTTATTTCTGTTCAAAGCTCAAAAAGTACATTGCAGCAGTGCCACTAGGCTACAAGACTGATCTGGTCATGTTCTTCTAGATCTCTAGAACCCAGCAGAAGAAACAACACACAAAACGGATGATCAGAGCTCCTAGAAATGGCCCGCAAGCGTCTGCTCCTCAACAACTTCCCTGCATAAAAATGGCTTTGGCTTGCCTTGCCTTCAGCATAACTCTTCTCTGACTGTCCTCCATGGCCTCAAATAGGCCTAGTTTTTATAGATATAAAGTTGGTTATCCATCCCCAACTTCCTCCCAAAATCTAGGCTCAAATAGGGTTCAAAATCTCCCAATAATGGATAAAATCCATTAATTATAGGCACAAAATAATAACAAAAATCAACTATATAGTTTAAAAACCAATTTTATACCAAATTAGGGTTCAAACCCTTTTTGTGCACGCCCTTGGGCATATGGAAGTCTGCCATATGGCCAGGCACTCCACCTGTTGTGCGCTAGCCCCCCTGTCTGGGCTAGCTCCTGGTCTTCGGGCGCGTGTATAGGACCGATGGGCTATGGATAGAGCCCCATGCATCAAAAGTGGATAAGCCCCTGGATTTTGGGTGGATACCATGTAACCGATGGCTCCCTAGTGGACGGATGTTTATTCCATGTGTCGCACTCCCCCCCAATCATATGCTACAATGTTAAACCATGGGTTGGGGCTTAGCCCCAACCCCCTCCTTCCACGCCATATTACAACATATACACTTTAAATAAAATTAAATGTGATACATTTAATATGTAACAATGTGGGGGCATTGGTGTTGGGCCTCTCCATAAGACTTTTCCCCTACGATTAGGTCGTGGGGTCGAACCCTATGAGCTCCATAACATTTCTTTAAACATAGTAACCAATGACGGGGTGCCACATGGAAGCCCATGCCTGGGCCACGTGGCACCACCCCATTTTCCTAATGCATACCATGTGTCAATCGACAGTTGGTCCACCATCAGTTGTACGACCCATTGTACCTCTGCCACATGTCATCTTCAAAAGCTTCCACGTCAATAGTGATGAGGTGTCTTTGGTGATGTCATGTTGATGTCAGCATTGACTTTTGCCAGTTTGACCCTTTGACTTTTTACCTGTTTGGGTTTTCAATCAGAACTCTATAAATTTCGCATACTGAGCCCATTTGAGGAAGTAAATATATCGTCGAAATCAGCATGACAAGACGGACGCAATGGTACTAGTTTCATTCCATTCTAAGAACTTTCATTTTTGAGTCTTTTTTAGCCCTATCAGGCTTCTGGATCCGATTCTGGATCACTGTCGTAGAAGTAGAATGATGAAACCATTGTAACACTATCACTATGAGATATACATGTGTAAAACTGTACCAATCAAACTGCACCAAACAACCTATAACAACCCGTACGAAACACACTGTAATCAACATGTACCATAAACATGTGCATCGACCATGCACCAATCTATACCTCAAACTGTACCATCAACGAGCGCATCAACTATTCACCAAATATGTACCAATCATGAATCAAATACACATAAACTATGACTCATTAATATGTACCTACATCATCAACTATACACCTCATGTATGTGCCAACTCATCAACTACTTGTCTCAAGCATGTACCCAGCATGTACCTCAACAGAAGCCCCTCATAAATTTCATCATCCAAATCTGATTTGTAACTTTGTAATAGACCTATTGTATATGATCACATACTTGAAAACATTCCTTAACTTTAACAATGAGAGACTAGCATTTTCATCAAACTTTACTTTAGTCTCACATGACTAATTTTGGATTAGTCAAAAACTCTAACTTGAAATAATCATAACTATGTACCTGTAATGAATAAAGATATGAAAATAGTACACAATGTTATTCAGTGTCTTTTGTGCAATTCCTCATGGTTTCACTACTTGGAACCTATAAAAAACTGAGTTATAGCAAAAATGGCATACCTTGTTGAATTCTAGCTTATTCTAGAGAGCTAACTTGTAGAGCATGCCCCACGTGAAATATTTGTTGTGTGGATATGAAAATGGTACACAGAATAATACAGACTGTACTCCAACCAATACATTTGGTCTTACTGAATTTTGATCTTTTATGAATAAGTTATGACATTTTTACCCGAAACACTTGTTTTAGACTAGTTTTAGGACTAGCCACAAACCCTATTTTCCACGGAGTGTAACTCCAGAAATAAAACGACCCAAAAGATGAAATTTTTATCACAACTACTTGGATATGTTTCCTCAACGGCCTCCATATTTTTTGGTCTGAATCATTCTATAAAAAACGTTATTGTTAAAATAGTGAGATGACCTGTAAATAACATACCTTAGAAAGCATCATCAAAAGAATTTATCCTCCTTTAAATTTTGAACTTCTTTACTTCACTTGCCCTCTGAAATTTTCCTTAGATATCCTTTGGTTACCTCACTCACTTGTAGATATTCAATATTCTCAAGTGTAATTAAAATGAGATACCCTTGCCTCTTATTTATACTTTTATGTAGCTTTGGCTTACCTTCTAACCATCTTAAACCACTCTCCTTATTTTAGGGCTAACCCACTTCTAACCACTTGTCCACTTAGTAATTTCTCCATTAAATTTATTATTTAAATAATTTATTTTGTATCCACTTTGACTTATAGTACACTCATCACTTCACTTTATTATTTAAATAATTTCTTCTTTGCAACCACTTTGACTACTTTGACCTTTTGGACTTCTAGATGACTCATGAGGGTTGTCCAACTGCACATGGCCTTAACTCTCTAATCGTGAGGAGTTATGTGACATTCCACATACCACCAAAAATGGCATGAAAAATACTATCCATATAGAATAGTCTTACCTTCAAATATATTAAAAATCATACTATTATACATCAAATAAACTTGGGTCCATTACCCAAACCTTTGTGCTACTAGAATTCACTACTAGAATTTCTTCAAGGGTTGACATCAATGAAAACCAACCCAAATAATTGACAATATCCTCCTTTAGCATTGATGGAAACACTCTAGTGCAATACTGAAGTCATATCAGTCATGATCCCCCTTTGACCATCACTCCCCCTCGAACCATGCATTTGTTCTCTTTCTCTAAGCATTTACCTTTGCATCTAATAAATATCTCCCCCTTTGTTATCAATTTCAAAGGCATATTTCCATCTGGGGCTGGTCCCCCTGACTGAACTCTTCCTGAAACTGATGTCCCAACCTGAACTATCCTCTTTATGGTGCTTCCTCATGTAAATCTAAGACATATAAGATAACCATTCAAAAGAATTCATTCTGGAGTACAAATTACTCTGCATCTCTGGTGAAGATACTCAAAGGCTTCCCTTGGAAGCATTTTTGTAAAGATGTCTACCACTTTTTCTTTTGTGCCCACATATTCAACTCTGAAGTTTTTCTCTATAATCTGTTCCTGTAGAAAGTGATACTTTATTGGAATGTGCTTCATATTGGAGTGCATCACTAGGTTCTTTGAGATACTAATGGTGCTTGTATTATCACAATAGATTGGAATGGTCTCATCATACTCAACCTGTATATCTGTCAAATTTTGTTTTTGATGCAGACCCCTGAACTCTTGGGTCAAGGTCCACGTAGGATATTTCAAAATCTCCTTGAGCCAAAGTGGCTCTTTCGGATCCCTATCGGAACCTTCAACGAATTGATCCAGAGTTTCTTCTAAAACCCCCTTATGCGAACAGGCACAAGGTACGAGCTTCACCTCTACACGACCACAACTAGACATGGCAGACGCATCTTTCACAATCGTTGAGCTCTCGTACTCTTGTTCCTACGAAATCCCAAAATGTGATAGTCAGCGATAGTCTGACTTCCCTTTCACACTTCTCGCAACTCGCAACCTCGCGAGTTGGAGTGTAGAGCCTTGGTACTCCTCCTTTGTGAAATCCCGAGATGATATGGGGTAACTATGGGTTGACCCCTCGATGCGCGAGTACACGCCACATGTCACCCTTGTGATCCCCACCTGATAGATGTGCCACGCATTCAAACAAGCTCTCGGCTCTCACTACTTCTCAACTCCTACAGTTGAAACTGACTCCTCTCAAACCCCGAGCTCTAGATATGCAATAGCTCCACAGGTTTCTGATCCAACGGTTCTCCCGTGCCTGGATCCAACGGTTCAGGCCTTCTCACTACTTGGTTATTCATGTAACAAAATAAATTTGTCTGCCCTCCAAACTTATGAACCCCGAGTTCGAGAACTGATCTACGCTCAACCTGACCACAATCAACAGTCCTCATTCATTCTTGAACCCAAAAGGATGAGTCTGAGATAAATTCTATCCTGTCTCCCTTTGAATACTTCAAAGGTACTATTCCTCCTCGATCTTTCACTTGCAAAATCAAATCTCCAAAAGGGTTCCTACTCGCACTCCTTGCGACAGACTTCAAACACTCTTGGGTATTTGATCTTTCAACTCTGTGCGCTCCCTGCAACAGCAGTCCTTCAACTCTCCCCTTGGTTGATAAGTTCTAAGCTTTCAACCAACCTACGCACACCTTGCACGGCTTTTGTGCTTCACTTGCTCTTCTACTGGAATGAGAACAATGGTATCCCTCCTGAGTTTTCAAAGATAAACTCTGAACCTTCGTCAATGCACTCCTTGTAGATGTTTCACCGCACTCCTTGCAGGAACTCTCACTCAGGAAGAGAAACAATTGAAACTCGTTCTCTTTCTCTCTCAGACTTCAAACATTCAATATGAAATCATACATTCAACACAGTATTTAAACAAATGCATAACCAGAGAGAATAAACAACTATTAGCATACCATTCAACATGTATACACATAAAACATCATAACACCATGTGTCTAATTCAGAACTTCATATACTAATTCAAAGCTCCTATACATGGGGTTCTTCTCTATAGCTCTCTTTTCTGCATCTCTCTTCTTCTGTGCTATGGTAATAATACAATTAACTTACAATGATACAATGGTGAGGGTGTCTATATCCATTTTCCCTCCTACTCTCTAAACTTTCTAATCTTATTAATTCAACCTACCTACTTTCATTAATTGGGATTAAATGCCTTAATGTTTTACAGATGAGAGAAATTGCTCAAGATCTGTTTACAACCTCCAAGATATAAATGCAAGTACACCATCTTTCTAACTACTACATTAATATTCAATCCCTTAAACTTTCAAAACATTTCAAAACGTGAAAAATGGGTGTTGCGCTTTCTAGCTATCCTTCACCTCCATGCTCGCTTGACTGCTTATGATGCTCCTGCATCATACTCCCTTGCTTGAGAATTTTCATGAACTCATGTTCATGAGCTCTTGCACAGTCTATCCATGCTTATGAATTTCTTCTTCATCTTCCCAGCTGGCATCTTCAACTGGATGTCCCTTCCATTTTACCAAGTATTCAAAATACTCTTTTCTCCTGGTCTTCCTGCTGACTCTCTTGTCAATTATTCTTTCCATCTGTGGCTTTTTAGCTACATGCATTTGTTTGGTCCACTGAAACTCTGTTTGTTCATTCTTGTTCCTGTTTCTTCAGCTTTGTAAGGGTACAAATACACAACATTGAATATCATTGAAATTCCGATCCCATCGGGTAATTCAATCTCATATATGTTTGCCCCAAATTTCTTTATGACTCTGCATGGTCCAATCTTTTTCATATTCAACTTATTATATGTTCCTCTTGCGAACCTTTCCTTCCTTAGATGTGTAAGAATCAAATCACCAACTTCAAATTGAAGTTCTCACCTGTGTTAATTTTCTCTACGCTTATACTCCTGGCTTGAACTCTGCAATCGCTTCTTGAATTGACTATGAAGCTCCTTCATCGCTTATGCAAAGTCCATTGCACTAGCACTCCTGAATTCAGTTTTTTTCTAAATATTTCAATTCAGAAACTCCCCTTGGCTACATTCCATATATAATCTATAATGAACTATGCCCTGTGCTTCTATTGATCAAGTCATTATAAGCAAATTCTGCCTATGGAAGAATGTGATCCCACTGACTGTGGTGTTCAGTCACTAGGCTCCTTAGTAAATATCCCAATATTTTGTTCACAACTTCTGTGTGCCCATCTGTCTGAGGATGATACGTTGAGCTAAAGGAAAAACTTGTCCCCAACTTCTTCCATAAAGTCCTCCAGAAATGTCCTACGAACTTGGTATCTCTATCTGAAACAATACTCCTTGGCAAGCCGTGAAGTCTGACGACTTCTTTGAAAAATAGGTTCGCAATATGAGTTGCGTCACTGGTTTTCTGGCATGGTATGAAATGTGCCATCTTGGAAAATCTATTGACTACAACAAAGATTGAATCATATCCTCTTTATGTCTTTGGCAGCCCTAATACAAAATCCATGGTCACTGCATCCCATGACCTTTCTTGTATGAGTAATTTCTGATATAACCCTATGTTCTACCTTTTCCCTTTTGTGTGCTGACAAATTTTTCATCTGTCCACAAATTTCTTGACATCTATCCTCATCCCTAGCCAAAAGTATGAGCCACTCAATTTTGAGAATGTCTTATCATGACCAAAATGTCTAGCCAATCCTCCACTGTGCTTTTCTTTCAGTAGATTCTCCCTCATGGAGCATTTTGGAATACACAGTTGATTGCCCCTGAACAATAATCCATCATGGATCATGTATTCAATCCATTGGGTTCTATCCCTAAGAATTAGATTCTTAGATGTCTCATACGCTTCCTTAAAATCTGGGTCATCCTTATACATTTCTTTGAGGTTATCAAAACCCAAAGTTTTGACTCTGAATTCCTACATAAGAAAACATTTCCTGCTCAAAGCATTAACAACTTTGTTAGCAGTTCCAGAAATATGCTTAATTACAAAAGTAAAATTCTGCATGAATTCAATCCATTTAGCATGCTTTTGGTTCAACTTGTCCTGCTAAGTCACGAATTGCAAAGTGTGATTATCGTTGTACCAAAAAAACTCTTAGGAACCAAATGATGTCTCCATTTCTTCAGCGCTTGTATGACTGCATAAAATTCTTTATGATATGTTGAGTATTTAATCTTCGCTTCATTCAGTTTCTCACTGAAGTATGCAACCAGTCTATCATCTTGGCTCAAGACTGCTCCAATAGCAAATCCACTTGTGTCACACTTGACCTGAAATGTCTTGCTAAAATCTGGCAAAACCAAAATTGGTTGCTCCATGATCTTCTTCTGCAATAGATTGAAACTTTTCTCTGCTTCCTCTATCCAATGAAAATCTTTATGTCTTTTCTTCACCATATCCATCATCGGTGCGCTAATCCCATTGAAATTTCAGATGAATTTCCTGTAGAAACTAGCTAAACCATGGAAGCTTCAAACTTCAAACACACCTTTCGGCGATGGACAATTCTTAATCGCATTCACCTTTTCTGGATCCATTTTCAGCTCATTTGCAGAGATTAAAAAACCCAAGTAAATGAGTTCCGTCCTCATAAATGATGATTTCTTATCAAAAACTTCTCTTGTTGTAATCTTCTCATCACTGTAGCTAAACACTTCAAGTGTTCGGCTTCTGTCTTGCTGAAAATCAATATATCATCAAGATATACAATGACGAATTTCCCGATAAACTCCTTCAAGACTTCATTCATCAATCTCATGAAAGTACTAGGTGCATTTGTTAATCCAAATGGCATAACAAGCCATTCATACAACCCTTCATTCGTCTTGAATGTTGTCTTCCATTCATCACCTTCTCTCATACGAATCTGATGATATCTGCTTTTCAAATCAATCTTTGAAAAAAATCTTTCTCCACTCAAGCAATCCATCAAATCATCCATCCTTAGCAATGGAAATCTATATCTAATGGTGATCTTATTGATCTCTCTTGAATATATACACATCCTCTAGCCTTCATCTTTCTTCAGGCTGAGCATTGTTGGAACAACGCATGGACTCAAGCTCTCTCTAATCAATCCTTTGTCCATTGGGTCTTGGACTTGTCTCTTGACTTCTTCATTCTCCTACGGCGTCAATCTGTATGCTGCTTTTTTTGGTAAACTGGCTCCAGGTATAAGATCAATGTGATGTCTTATACTTCTAATAGGTGGCAACGAACGAGGTAGTTGGTCCACTACTATATCAACAAACTCTTCCAACAACTTCTGGATTTCTTCCAGTAAATCATCTAGTCTTATACTGGTTAAAACAATTCTAGGCTTCTTGACCACGACAAATTGTGTGTCTTCCTTCTTCTTAACCTCATTAAGAAGTTCCTTCCCACTCATGAGAAGTACATTGTTTCTTGTCTCTATTTTCACGTCTTTATCCTTAATCGACAGCAACATGTGTGCCCTCCCATTCTTCTCTAAGGTGTATGTGTTCTTTCTCCCATCATGAACCACATTCCTATCATATTTCCATGGTATACCCAACAATATATGACAAACATCCATGGGAATGACATCACATAATATTTCATCCTTATATCCTCCTATTTTAAATTCAACTAAACATTGTTTAGTGACATTTACCTAATGTCCTTTTTGTAGCCATGAAACTCTGTATGGGCTTGGATGTATGATAGTCTCTAGCTCCATCTTTTCTACCATCTCTATAGAAACAAGATTGTCTGTGCTACTAATGTCCACAATGACTTTACATACTCTGTCTTTTGTTTTGCAAGCAGTCTGAAATAGATTGTTCCTTTGGGCTGGGTTCTCTACCTCTTTCTCTGGCTTCAAGAGAACTTTCCTCATCATCAAGGATCTTTCGCCCTAAACATATTCTGCCTCAACATTCCATCGTTGAGCTTCGACAATGTGAGTTTCACCACCTTCTTTCTTTCTGTCTGGAAATTCATAAGATTTATGTCCATTTTTCCCACAGACAAAACATTTCACTTCTCCTCCTCGGCCTCTTCCTCTTCCTCTAGCTCGAGGAAAAGTATTTCTATCAGCATATTGCCCTCTCTGTGAGATTCCTCCTCTCTCAGTTTGAGTTTGAGGTTTCTTTCCCTCTTCTTGAGGTCTTTGAGTTCTATCTTGGACAATTGTCTTGCCTCTAGCTTGACTTCTGCCTCAACCTCTTTGACCTTTCTTTCAACTCAGCTTCTCTTCAGCTTTCAGAGCCATCTAATAAGCATCTTCCACAGTATGAATGATCATCATGCTCATCTCATCTTGAATGTCATATCGCAGACCATTCATGTACCTGGAAACCTTTTCATCATCACCTTCCCGATGACCTCCTCTGTTGTTTATCTTGTATAACTCTTCAGTGTATTCTTTCACTGACATCAGCCTCTGTCTCAAATTCTGCATTCTTCGAAACAGAGTAATTTGATAATCCTTGGGTATGAATTTGTCTTTCATCTTCGCAACCATTCTATCCCAACTTTTGATTTTCTGCTTGCCCTTGCAACGTCTGTCAGCCTATAGTTCATCCCACCATAGTGTTGCATGCCCTTTAAGTCTTGTGACAACATGTTTGACCTTCCTATCTTCCTCGACATCCTCATATTCAAAGTATTTATCCAGAGCTCTAATCCAGTCTAGAAGCTCTTCAACATCCAGGTTTCCTTCATACATGGGAATCTCCATCTTTTCCCTAGCACCTATCCTAGCAACCACTCTAAATAGGCGTTTATCTGCAGCATCTTCGAATGCAACTTCTTCTTCTTGATGTACAGCTTCATTTTCACTTTCAACCTCACTAATATCCCCAGTGTCGACTGTGAACCTCTGTGTTGTCTCCATGGCATCAAGCCTGACACGTAGTTCGCGCATTTCTCTTTCCATTGTGGGATCAGGCATTGGTCTATCTCTTCTTCTCGGTGGCATGGCTGAGAAATTTCTCCCCTCCTCTGCTACAGAAAGAAAAGAACTTTTTTTGGGATCTGATATGTATTAGAGTACTCTTTCTCCTCTCAGTCCCTTTGTCTGAAATATACAAATAGATTCAAGCTCTGATACCACTTTATGCAGACCCCTGAACTCTCAGGTTGAGGTCCATGCAGGATCTTTCAAAATCTCCTTGAGCCGAAGTGTCTCTTTCGGATCCCTATCAGAACCTTCAGCGAATTGATCCACAGGTCCTTTTGAAACCCCCTTATGCGAACAGGCACAAGGTACGAGCTTCACCTCCACATGACCACAACTGGACCTAGCACAAGCATCTTTTGCAATCATTGAGCTCTTGTGCTCTTGTTCCTACGAAATCCTGAAATGCGATAGTCAATGATAGTCTGACTTCCCTTTCACACTTCTCGCAACTCACAACCTCGCAAGTTGGAGTGTAGAGACTTGGTACTCCTCCTTTGCGAAATACCGAGATGTGATGGGATAACTATGGGTTGACCCCTCGATGCGCGAGTACACGCCACCTATCACCCTTGTGGTCCCCACCTGAAATATGTGCCACGCATTCACACGAGCTCTTGGCTCTCGCTACTTCGCAACTCCTACAGTTGAAACTAACTCCTCTCAAACCCCTAGCTCCCAATACGTGATAGCTTCGTAGGGTTCTGATCCAGCGGTTCTCCAGTGCCTGGATCCAATGGTTCATACCTCCTCGCTACTCAACTATTGGCACAACCAAAGAAATTGGTCCACCCTCCGAGCTTACAAACCCCGAGTTCAAGAACTGATCCACACTCAACCTAGCCACAATCAATGGTCCTTGTTGATTCTTGAGCCCAAAAGGATGAGTTCGTCCAGCCTCTATCCACCTTGCAGCTTCTCTAGGTCCTACAGTCCTCGCGGCTTCACGAGTTCTCCATGGAGAATTTCGACCGTTCAATTTCTTCCTCAATGTCTTCTACGAGACAAATCAGTGTCCTCCCTCCTGAGCTTTATTTTCGGCGAGATAACTTCTATCCTGTCTCCCTTTGAATACTTCAAAGGTACTATTCCTCCTCAAGCTTTCACTTGCAAACTCAAATCTCCAAAAGGGTTCCTGCTCACACTCCTTGCAACAGACTTCAAATACTCCTGGGCATTTGATCTTTCGACTCTATGCACTCCCTACAACAACAGTCCTTCAACTCTCCCCTTGGTTGATAAGTTCTAATGTTTCAACCAGCCTACACACACCTTGCATGGCTTCTATGCTTCACTTGCTCTTCTGCTAGAATGAGAACAACAGTATCCCTCCTGAGCTTTCAGAGATAAACTCTGAACCTTTGTCAATGCACTCCTTGCGGATGTCTCACTGCACTCCTTGCAGGAACTCTCACTCAAGAAGAGAAACAATTGAAACTCATTCTCTTTCTCTCTTAGACTTCAAACATTCAATATGAAATCATACATTCAACATAGTATTTAAACAAATGCATAACCAAAGAGAATAAACAATTGTAAGCATACCATTCAACATGTATACACAAAAAACATCATAACACCATGAGTCTGATTTAGAACTTCATATATTAATTCAAAGCTCATGTACAATGGGTTCTTCTCTACAACTCTCTTTTCTGCATCTCTCTTCTTCTATGCTATGCTAATAATACAATTAACTTACAATGATACAATGGTGAGGGTGTCTATATCCGTTTTCCTTCCTACTCTCTAAACTGTCTAATCTTATTAATTCAACCTACCTACTTTCATTAACTGGGCTTAAATGCCTTAATGTTTTACAGATGATAGAAATCACTCAAGATCTATTTACAACCTCCAAGATATAAATGCAATTATGCCATCTTTCTAACTATTACATTAATATATGCGCCCTTAAACTTTCGAAACATTTCAAAACGTGAAAAATGTGTGTTGCGCTTTCCAGTTGTCCTTCGCCTCCACGCTCACTTGACTGCTTACAATGCTCTTGCATCAATTTCATACATATAACATGAGTACAATATCCTTTTGTTGTAATATACTCTGCTTTGACTATAGATAAAGATATTGATGATTGTTTCTTTCTTATCCAATATACTAAACAGTCACCCAAGTAGAGCACTGCTCCACTGGTGCTTCTTTGGTCATCAATGTAACCTTCCCAATTTGCATCTGTGTAGGTAATAAGTGATAGATCCTTTCCTTTTGGATACCATAATCCAAACTCTTATGTTCCTTTGAGATATCTGAAAATCCTCTTCACTGCTAATATATGTGATTTATTTGGTTCTTCTTGAAATCGTACCACCTATCCAACTACCTGCATTACCTCTAGGCTGGATGTTGTCACATATAGTATGCTACCAATTATTGACATGCATTGCCTATGGTCTGTAGACTTTGAATCATCATATTTTCTCAACTTTCAATTGGTTTGCATAGGAGTGTTAAATGGTTTCTAATATTCTATTCCATCATCTAGTGTATATGTATGTGGAAAAATACCCTTAAGGATTTCAACCAATTATCAATTGATCCTTCCATCAAATTTCAAATCAATGGAACTTTAAGTTTCTATATTATCGAATATAGACAACTAGAAGAAATCATTGAATTTTAATAACTAAAAGAAAATTTATTACAAGATTAAATGACTCTCTCAATTCATGTTACTTGCGAAGGAGATTTGTTCTTACATCATAAATCAATACACTTATAATGTAAGAACTTATAACAAAACATTTTTTCTTTCATAATTAAAAATATATTCTTTGAAGCCCTTAGGCTATAGGCCAATCAGTGATGGAGTATATTGTTAAAGCACTTTGTTATATGAAGTCACCGATTTGAAACCTTGCCTTACCTTGTGTGTCGCCTATGGGGCATCTTGAACACACATGGTGTTTATAGTGGTAACAGTTGGATAACACAACCACAACCACGTATCATGCGAATATGCTTATCCATTTAAATAAACCAAAAACCTAAAAGCTAACATCTAAACCTACAATACTAACACTTTTGCATTTCTATTCTTTGAGTGATATCACCCACGATTCAAATAAAGTTTAATTTTTTGAAATATGTTATTTGAATTTTCTTTGTATATATATCAAACTAAGATGTCATTGGAACATGTTTGTATCTAATTCTTGCATGTCGTGCAAAAATGAGTCTCATATATAAATGTCAATTGGAAGAATACTTTTAAATTAATGCCAAATAATGGCATGATTTTAAATCATTCCACTTGGTATACAGGGATTTCAACTACAATTGCATTCAATATGATTTCATTCCACTTAATATGGAAAAAATTAAACCGCAATTGCATTTCAACAACAATCCTTACTATAACCATTATATATATACAATAAATTCAATCATAGTATATCCATTTTAATTTTTATTAATATTTAATTTATTAAATATTGAGAGTGATATATATAAATATTAAATTATTTTACCTAATCTATTTATCATTGTTGTTTAAATAAAATAATCTATGTAATTTTCATTTGTTAGGATGATAAAATGATGATAAAATATAAACACATGGTAGAACAAACAAAAATTTAAATATCTTTTCCACCTAAATTATAAAGCACTCTGTCTTCTTAATGTAACTAATATACAAAACTAAAATTTTACAGAAGTGTAGGACATAGGCGAAGGTTTTTTGGTTATTTTTTCGGGGACATTTGCTCGAAATCTGATAGAAAATTGTTAGATCCATATATTTGAGTGATTATTTCTGTATAATTCGAGTGCCCCATGGGTTTTTCAACATGTTGAATCCATTTCTTCATTTAAAATTAGATTTTAAACAACAAAAAATAGTGATTTCATGTAGATTTATTTCGTTGGATTCTGGCGAAAAAAAAAACCACTTCGTAGAATAGTTAGACAACGCCGAAGTGTAGTATGTCTTTGTTTATGATAGCTTAGGATTTTATAAAATTTATAATGTTAGTGATGTTGGATTACTGAGAGGGGGGTGAATCAGTAATAGAAAAATAAAATCCAAGTGTTATATCAATGTAGCATTATCATTCAATATATTCAAAGTAAATAAACAATGAACAAATGAACAATCATACACATACATAGTACACCAGTGTTTTACGTGGAAACCCAAAGCAGAAGAAAACCACAGAATGATTTTTCTTATATGTCTTTAAGAATTACATTCATTGGAAGAACCAACTTCTTTTGTTTTCCAACTGCAACTGGAAGGAGGCTCCAACCTAAGGGAAGCTGCAACTCCCCAATTCTCTGGATACAACTAGAACGAGGCTACAACCCCCTATGTTCTCTGGCTACAACCACCAGTCCTTGTCCCGTCCAACCACCCCATCATAGAAGAAGAATGATGAAACCACTGTAACACTATCAGTATGAGATATACTATTGTAAACCTATACCAATAAACCTACACCAAACAACCTATAACAACCCATACCAAACACCCTGTAATCAACCTGTACCATAAACAAGTGCATCGACCATGCACCAACTTGTACCTCAAACTGTACCATCAATGTGTGCATCAACCATGCACTAAATATGTACCAATTATGCATCAAATACACATAAACTATGACTCATCAAGATGTAGCTACATCATCAACTATACACCTCACGTATGTTCCAACTCATCATCTACTTGTCTCAACCATGTACCCAACATGTACCTCAACAAAAATCCCTCATCAATTTCATCATTTGAATCTGATTTTAAACTCTGTAATATACCTAATGTATATGATCACATGCCTGCAAACATTCCTTAACTTTAACAACAAGAGACTAGGATTTTCATCAAAGTTTACTTTAGTCTCACATGACTAATTTAGGATTAGTCAAAAACCCTAAATTTAAATAATCATAACTATGTACCTGTAATGAATAATGATATGAAAATAGTACACAATGTTCTTCAATGTATTTTGTGCAATTCCTCCAGGTTTCACTACTTGGAACGTCTCAAAAAATGAGTTATAGAAAACATGGCATACCTTGTTGAATTATGGCTTATTCTAGAGACATGACTTATAGAGCGTGCCCCATGCAGAATATTTATTGTATGGATCTGAAAATGTTACACAGAATACTATAGACTATACTGTAAACAATACATTTGGTCTTACTAAAAGTTGATCTGTTATGAAGAAGTTATGACATTTTTACATGAAACACATGTTTTAGACTAGTTTCAGGACTAGCCACAAACCCTATTTTCCACGGAGTGTAAATCCAAAAATACAACGACCCACAAGATGAAATTTTTATCACAACTACTTGGATATGTTTCCTCAACGACCTCCATATTTTATGGTTTGAATCATTCTAGAAAAAAAATTATTGTGAAAATAGTAGATGACTTGTAAATAACATACCTTAGAAAGCATCATCAAAAGAATTTATCCTCCCTTAAATTCTGGTCTTCTTTGCTTCAACTTCCCTTTGAAATTCGCCTTCGATATCCTTTGGTTACCTCGATTACTTGTGGATATTCAACATGTTCAAGTGTAATTAAAACGAGAGACCCTTGCCTCTTATTTATACTTTTTTGTAGCTTCCTGAAGGGGTTACCTTCTAACCATTTTAAACCACTTTCCTTATTTTAGGGCTAAGCTGCTTCTAACCACTTGTCCACTTAATAATTTCTCCATTAACTTTATTATTTAATTAATTTATTTTTTATCCACTTTGAATTATAGTACACTCATCACTTCACTTTATTATTTAAATGGTTTCTTCTTTTCAACCACTTTGACTACTTTGACCTTTTGGGGCTTCTAGATGACTTATGAGGGTTCTCCAACTTCACATGGCCATAAATCTCTAGTCGTGAGGAGTTATGTGACGTTCCACATACCACCGGAAATGGCATGACATGTACTATTCATATATAATAGTCTTACCTTCAAATATATCAAAACACATACTATTATACATCAAGAAAACTTGGGTCCATTACCCAAACCTTTGTGCTACTGGAATTCGCTACCAGAGTTTCTTCAAGGCTTGACATCAATGAAAACCAACCCAAATAATAAAAATTATCCTCCTTTGGCATTCATGGAAACACTCTAATGAAATATTGAAGTCATATCACTCATGCTCCCCCTATGACCATCTCTCTCCCTAGAACCATGCCCCTGTGCTCTTTCTCCAAGCATTTACCTTTGCATCTGATAAATCTCTCCCCCTTTTTTATCAATTTCAAAGGTATCTTTCTATCTGGGGTTGGTCCCCCTGATTGATCTCTTCCTGAAATGGATCTCCCAACATGAATTGTCCTCTTTATGGTGTTTCCTCATGTAAATCTAAGACATATAAGATAAGCATTCAAAAGCATTCATCCTAGAGTATAAATTACTCCGAATCTCTGGCGAAGATACTAAAAGGCTTCCCTTGGAAGTGGTTTTGTAAATATTTATGCCACTTGTTCTTTTGTGCCCACATATTCAACTATGATGTTTTTCTATGCAACCTGTTCCCATAGAAAAAGATACTTTATTGGAATGTGCTTCATCTTGGAGTGCATCACCGAGTTCTTTGAGATACTAATGGTGCTTTTATTATCACAATAGATTGGAATGGGCTCATCATACTCAACCTATATATCTGTTAAAGTTTGTTTCATCCATAGAACCTGAGTACAACATCCTTATTATGTAATATACTCTTCTTTGACTGTAGATAAAGATATTGATGATTGTTTCTTGCTTAGCCAAGATACTAAAAACTCACCCAATTATAAAACTGCTCCACTAGTGCTTTGTCAGTCTTCAATGTAACCTTCCCAATCTGCATTTGTGTAGGAAATAAGTGATAGATCCTTTCATTTTGGATACCATAATCCAAAATCTTATGTTTCTTTGAGATATCTGAAAATCCTCTTCACTACTAATATATGTGATTCCTTTGGTGATTCTTGAAATCGTGCCACCTGTCCAACTGCCTGCATTACATCTGGTTTGGATTTTTTCATATATAGTAAACTACCAATCATTGACTTTCATTGCCTTTGTTATTTAGAGTTTGAATCATCATATTTGCTCAACTTGCAGCTGGTTTTCATATGAATGCTAACTGACTTGCAATATTCCATTCCGAACCTCTTTAGCATTTCTCTGATATACTTAGTTTGAGAAATAAAAATTCCTTGGTTTCTTTAAGGTATCTAAAGACCCAGAAAGAAGGATAGTTCTTCAAGTAATGAAATTTCAAATTTATTCTACATATCCTTTGCAAATTTATGGCTTAACCTTTCATGAGTACTTCCAAAAATAATATCATCAACATAAACTTCAATTAATAAAATACTATCTTGAGTTACCTTGATGTAGAGGTTGTTGTCTGCACTTCCTTTTCTAAATCCTTCATGTTGTAAATATTTATCTAGTCTAGAGTACCATGCTCTATGAGCATGTTTTAGACCATACAAGTCCTTCTTCAACTTACACACATAATATGCATTCTATGACAACTGCAATCCTTCTGGTTGTTCAATGTAGACTTATTCTTCAAGTTCCCTCTTCAGAAAAGATGATTTCACGTCATTTGATACACTTTAATATTCTTGGAGCATGCATAAGATAAAAGAAAGCAGATTGCTTCCATTCTAGAAACTGGGGAAAATGTCTCTTCAAAGTCGATTCCTTCATCTTGTGCATATCCTTTACATACCAATATAGATTTGTTCCTTGTAACTTGTCCATCTTCATTCAGTTTATTTCTGAAAACCCACTTTGTGTCAATCACATTCTTATTCTTTGGTCTTGGAACCAATTACCAAGTGTCATTATTTTCTATTTGATCCAATTCTTCATCCATGGCCTTATTCCAGAATTCATCCTTGTTGGCCTCTTCAAAACTACTTGGTTCAATCGTAGATAAGACTGCTAGGTGTGTTTGTTCTGGTGAATAAATTATTCTTCTAGTCTCAATTCCTGCATCTTTGTTTCCGATAATATGATCTGAAGGATGATTCTTCTGTACTCGTTTTCTAAGTGTCTTTGGAGACACTTGTTGAACTTTCTCTTCTACTTCTCTCTGATCCTCTTCATCTTCCCCTTCAACTTCTTCTTCATCTTCTTCTTCTTCTTTGTAAAGTTGTTACATTGATTCATTTTCTTCTTCCTTTAATTATCATCCACGTGTGTCATCAATTGTTACATTGATGCTTTCCACAATTTTGTTCAACCTCATATTGTAACACTTGTATGATTTCCTTGTACTTGAGTAACCAACAAGTACTTGTTTATCCACATGAGAGTCAAACTTTCCCACTCTTCCATCTTCTTTTTTTATGTAGCATTTCCTTCCAAAAATTTTGAGGTGCTTCACATTTACTGGTATTCCTTTCCATAGCTCGTAGGCGGTTTTTTCATTATTGTTTATGAGAATTACTTTGATTTAAATGTGAATTGTTGTATGCACTGCATGCATCCAAAAAATGTCTATAAATTTTGAATCCATTATCATTGTTCGAGCTATTTCTTGTATTGTCATGTTCTTTCTTTCAATAACTCCATTCTATTGAGGTTTCCTAGCAACGAAGAATTTCCTTTTTATTCCATGCTTGTTGCAGTAGTCCATAAATTCCTTTGAAGTGAAATCTCCTCCATTATCAGATATCAAACATTTGATTTTTGAATACATTTCATTTTCAACCATTTCATTGTATACCTTCAAGTTTTCAAAATCTTTTGACTTATTCCTGAGAAAGAAAACTGCAGTCATTCTTGTATAATCATCAAGTAATAACATAAAGTATTTCTCACCTTGTAAACCCTTTGTTGTAATTGGTCCAACTAGATTAGTATCCATGATTTCCATTGGTCGTTTCATTGAATATTCCTTTGATTTGAATCAGGTCTTTGTTTTCTTTCCTTGTTGACAATACTTGCATAAAGTGTTGGTTGGTTTCGTGATCTGAGGAATTTCTCTAAATGCTTCCTTTTTACTGACTTTGACAAGGTTATCAAAGTGTATGTGACCTATTCTTCTATGCCATAGCCAACTTTCATCTTCCTTTCCTAGAAAACTCTTTTCATTTCCAATTTTACTTAATACATATATGTTGCTTGAAGTTCTTGCAGCTATTGCAATCAATTTTCCTGAACCTTCTTTTCTTATACCACACTTCTGTGAATCAAAAATAATTTTACGACCTTGGTCACACATTTGACTTACACTTAAAATATTATGTTTCATATCTTATACTAATATAAAATTTTCTGCCTTGGTATTCTTGTTTCCAATTCTGACTGTGCCTTTTCCAATGATTTTAGCTGTATCATCATTTACGAAGGAGACTGATCCATCTATTTCCTTTCTTAATGTAAGAAACTTGTCTTTATCACTTGCCATGTGTTTTGAACAACCACTGTCAATATACCAACCACATTTGTTCTTCTTAGCTTGTAGAGCGAGTGTGCATTCTTCATTTCTATATTGATTCTTCTTTCTTACCCATGTTCTCTTATGAGGTTCCTGTCTGTGGCTATTATAGTTCTATTGTGGTTCTCTAGGAGGGACTACCATTCTACAATTTTTGGCGATGTGTCCAAAGTTGTTGCACGTGTAGCATTCCACTTCAGTGCTCAATTATTCAAACCTGTTGTAGCTTCTTCTTTGTGTTTCAATAGGCCTTCTTGGATAACCATTTTGTGTATGACTTTCAAAGTTGTTTATGTTCCTCCTATTATCTCTGCAATTTATATCTTTGTGTCCAAAATTATTGCATTCATAACATAAACCAAAAAAGATAGTTTGATACATGGGATTTGAATATTTTTTGAAAATAGTTACTTGTATGAATCCTTCTTCTTCCTGAGGCCTATTTGTTTTTGTCATTCGTTGATTATGAAATCTGAATCTTCTTGGTGGAGGAGTGCCCCTGTAATATTCCTTGTAGGTATTCCTATCCTCTTTGATTGTTTCTGCATAACTTTTTAGATATGTTTCTTGTTCTGTTGTTTTGGATATTGATCCATTTTCTGTCTTATTGTATCCAAGTCTGGACTCGTCATGATGAAGCTTTTGACTACTGATAATTTCATCCAAAATGTTTGAGTTTCTCTGCATATTTCTCTTTTGAATATCCTTTCTCAATGTGACAATCTCTGCTTCCAAATTTCCAATGATCCTATCTCTTTATTCAAGTTTTTTTTTGAGTGCTTCTTCAACTATTTTATCTTCTTCTATTTGAACCTTCAATTTCATGATCATTTTTTCTAGTTCTTGATTGTCTAGTTTTGTTTGTAGCTTCTTGTTTTTATTCTTTTCTCTTCTTATAACTTCTATGGCACTCAACAATTATTCTCAGTTTTCAACTTTTGCTTCTTCATATTATTCTTTGATGTCATCTTTATCAAAGTCTTCTACTGCCATGAATACAACTCTTTCGGTCTCACTATCACTGACTTCATCTTCATCTGATGAGGAGATGTCTTCTTTGGTGCATAAGCTTTTCTTGAAAGCCTTCTTTTTGGTTCTTTTGCCTTTATATGTTTGTTTTCTATTTGATTAATCTTCATCATTCCTATTATTTTTCTTATGGGGAAATTTGTTAGAAAAATGACCAATACCATTCTTCATCATCTTCTGAGAAGTCATTGTTGCTGCTATGTTCCTTTTGCTTTCCCTTTTTCTTTGACCTTTTGGATTCTTTGAAAGTTGCTTCTTTTATATCTAGATTTTCTTGTTTAATTCTCATTTCATATACTGTGAAGATTCCATGTAGATTGTCTATGGTTATTGAGTCTAGATTTGTTCTTTCTTCTAGTGATGATATCTTAGGATGGAATATCATAGGAAGAGATCTAAGTACCTTTTGAATAATTACAAATTCTTCAATTTCTTTTCCCAATCCTATGATTGCATTCACTGTTTCATCGACTCACAAGAAGTAAGCTGCAATATTCTCATCTTCCTTCATCTTTAGTTGTTCAAATTGAACTTTGTAAGTTTGAAGTTTTGCTGCTTTGACTTTTGAATATCCTTCATAAATATTTTAAAGTTTGTCCCAAATCTCTTTAGCGGATTTACAATGTACAACATTGGTATATACCAATTCACGAAGACCATTAAGAAGTGCATTTGTGGCTTTGGAATTGTTTTGACTAAGTTTCATTTCTTTTTCACTTGTTGGCGGAACTGTTAGTTCTTTTTATCCATCTACTATTGATTGTCAAATTTAAAATCCCTGTGTCTATATATATGTTTTCATCCTTTTGATCCAGAATGCATACTTATGTCCATCAAACTGTGGTATTATGTTTTTATACATGTTGTTGCTCTCCATGATCTACCTTTCTGTGGTTAAACTGATTTCTAAAGGAACCTTCTCTGATACCAATTGTTGGATCATTGAGAGGGGGGCTGAATCAGTGATGGAGCAATTTAATCATTTTTAACCATAAAATGAAAGTGTTATATCAATGTAGCATTATCATCCAATAGTTTTAGAGTAAATAAATAATGAACAAATGAGAAATCATACACATACACAATGCACCAATGTTTTTACATGGAAACCCAAAGTGGGAGAAAACCAAAGAATGTTTTTTCTTATATGTCTTTAAGAATTACATTCATTGGAAGAACCAACCTCCTTTATTTTCCAACTTCAACTAGAAGGAGGCTCCAACCCCTTGGTTTCTTAGTCTACAACCTGAGGGAAGCTCCAACTCCCCAATTCTTTGGCTACAACCCAAATGAGGCTACAACCCTCTATGTTCTCTGGCTACAACCGGAAGGTGGCTACAACCACTTGTCCTTGCCCCATCCAACCGCATTGTCGTAGAAGTAGAATGATGAAACCAATATCACACTATCACTATGAGATATATTGTTGTAAACCTGTACCAATCCACCAGCACCAAAAAACCTGTAACAACCCATACCAAACACCCTATAATCAACTTGTACCATAAACAAGTGCATCAAGCATGCACCAACCTGTACCTCAACCTATACCATCAATGAGTTCATCAACCATGCACCAAATATGTACCAATCATGCATCAAATACACATAAACTATGAATAATCAATATGTACCAACATCATTAAGTATACTCCGCATGTATGTGCCAACTCAATAATGACTTGTCTCAACCATGTACCCAACATGTACCTCAACCAAAATCCCTCATGAATTTCATCATCCAAATTTGATTTGTAACTCTGTAATAGACCTGGTGTGTATGACCACATACCTGCAAACCTTACTTAACTTTAACAACAAGAGACTAGCATTTTCATCAAAATTTATTTTAGTCTCACATGACTAAATTTGGATTAGTCAACAACCCTAACTTGAAATGATCATAACTATGTACCTGTAATAAATAAAGATATGAAACTAGTACACAATGTTCTTCAACATATTTTATGCAATTCCTCCAGGTTTTACTACTTGGAACCTCTGAGAAAAGGAGTTATAGAAAAAATGACATACCTTTTTGAATTGTGGTTTATTCTAGAGAGATAACTTGTAGAGCCTGCCCCGCACATAATATTTGTTGTATGGATATTAAAATGGTACAAAAAATACTACAGACTGTACTCTAACAAATACATCTGGTCTTACTGAATTTGGATCTGTTATGAATAATTTATGACATTTTTACCTGAAACACCTGTTTTAGACTAGTTTCAGGATTAGCCACAACCCCTATTTTCCACGGAGTGTAACGCAAAAAATACAACGACCCACAAGATGAAATTTTTATCAGAACTACTTGGATATGTTTCCTTAATGGCCTCCATATTCCGTGGTTTGAATCATTCTAGAAAAAAAAGTATTACGGAAATGGTGAGATGACCTGTAAATAATATACCTTAGAAAGCATCATCAAAAGAATCTATCCTCCCTAAATGGTATCGTGACCCGTGCACACATAAGTGGATCAAATCCCACTCCCATGTCCTTCAACTTTTAAAGTCCCCGAGGTGTAGGACAGTCGGTGACAGAGTGTGTTGTTAAGCCACTTTGTGTTGTTAAAGTCACCGGTTCGAAACCCGTGGGGAGAAAAAATCCAACCATGTTCAGGGTTGGTGTGGCTCAGGCCGGGTGCGATCCCCAGGTGATTTAACTAAAAAATAAATAAAAAAATATCCTCCCTTGAATTTCAGTTTTCTTTACTTCACCTTCCCTCTAGAATTCAACTTATATATATAGTTTGGTTACCTCAGTCACTTATAGATATTCAATATGCTCAAGTGTAACTAAAATGAGAGACCCTTGCCTCTTATTTATACTTTTATGTAGCTTCCTCAAGGGGTTACCTTATAACCATCTTAAACCATTTTCCTTATTTTAGGGCTAACCCACTTCTAACCACTTGTCCACTTAGTAATTTCTTCATTAAATTTATTATTTAAATAATTTATTTTGTATCCACTTTGACTTATAGTAAACTCATCACTTCACTTTATTATTCAAATAATTTCTTGTTTGTGACCACTTTGACTACTTTGACTTTTTGGGGCTTCTAGATGACTCATGAGGGTTCTCCAACTTCACATGGCCATAACTCTCTAACCGTGAGGAGTTCTTTGATGTTCCACATACCACCGGAAATGTCATGACATGTACTATCCATCTAGAATAGTATTACCTTCAAATATATTAAAACACATACCATTATACATCAAACAAACTAGGGTCCATTACCCAAACCTTTGTTCTACTAG
Source organism: Picea engelmannii (assembly GCA_009831015.1). NCBI lineage: Eukaryota > Viridiplantae > Streptophyta > Pinopsida > Pinales > Pinaceae > Picea > Picea engelmannii. Next base: position 498,434 of record ML785015.1, read on the forward strand.
AATTCGCTATCGGACTTTATTCAAGGGTTGACATCAATGACAACCAATCTAAATAATCAACAAGTGATTCTTAATCAAGCAATTATAAAATTTAATGTGATAACAAGATCTCATATTAAAGTTATAAATTGCTCCAAAAAGTGCAAAGGTACATTGATAGAATGGGTAGTAAAAGAAAAAAGGTCCAAAATATTTCTTGGAAACCAAAATATCCAAAATAAATTATATAAATTTCAATGTTAATTCCTATGGATTGACGTTTGATCTCATATGTAGATTCAAAACCCTATTATTGTGTTCTCATAACCTTAAATTGCACATAATGAATATACAAGATAATATGATAATAACGATGGAGGTAACACATCTACATTCATGATATGAAAAATGTTTGATTGTCTATATAATTAATGGGTATTGACCTCCTATATCGACATTGTTTCACTAGGTTCAATCAACTTGAACAAAGAAATGTGAGATCTCTTTGTTCTCCAGGGACCTTTTTATTTTTCAATTATATGATCATGTTGATTATCAACAAGTGTTTGAGGATAGTCCCTAGTTTTGGGGAAGTGGGGGAATTTTTATAACTCCTTTGTTCTGTGAAGTTGATCTTAAGACTATGTTAATTACTAGAATGCTATCTTAGGTTTGTCTTCCCAATTTTCCATTACATTTCTAGTATTTATCAGTTTTTGAGGATATTGAGAATGCTTTGGGAACTTACATAACATAAGATGTTCATAGATTTGTAGAAAGTTTATGCACATATGCACACATTTGTGTTGAGATAGACCTTATATTATGAGAACACAACATTCAGATGCAAGATATGCCATCTTCTAGGACATATACATGATACTTGTCTCCATGCTTGAGTTCATTCTCCCAGGAAATTTTTTTGGGAGGAATCTAGCTCATATATTGAATTTGATAAGAATAAGGTAAAACAAGACTTGTAAGCATTGATTGAGAAATCCACTTCTTTCATAGGGAATAAAGTATAAGAAATAGATATAGGACTTTCCTCCTCGAGGGAAGTCATGGTAGTTAATTCTCCATTAAGTGGAACAAAAAGACATTATGAAACTGAAAGAAATTGGGTCTTTCTAAGAACTTCAATCTTTTTCCTGATGATTCATACTCAGTTGTCGTGGCTCCTACTTAAAATGGGTGACAAGAAATTAAAAAGAAGAAGAAGAAAAATTGAAAGTTTGAGGATGATTTTGTAAATGAAGATAAATAAAATGTATATTGCTAATGTAAATTTAATCTTGTAAGTGTAATATATATATATATTTTTGTAAAAGTAGTATGTAAATATATCTTTTTATTATTTATATCATGTTTTAAATTTTTGAAAAATATGATTTTCATTTTATAATAAAATATGAATAATTTTTTTTTTTCTAAAAAATGATTGTTCACGTATCCAATATATTTATTTTTAATATGTCTAATTCTAAAGTTATAGAATATACTAATTCAATAAACCAATTTTTTTTACTTAAAATATTTTTTAATTATTAATAAGAAATTACTTGACTAGTTAAATCCTTAAAGAAAGAGTTACTCAAAATTTGTTGATTTTTGAGTTTGTCATTTTACAAGAATCAAGATTTAATACATTTTTAAATTTAATACTAATCATATTTTAGAATATTTAATACATTAAGTTGAATACAAAATTCTTATATTAAGTAATTTTTTATTTAATAAATTATCATTATTTTTATTTAAGTTTTTGTGTAAAGTATAAAAAAAAATTAGTTTTTATTTTGACTTTTTGGAACATTTATTTTTTATTTTTAATAGTAAAGTTATAGAATATTCTAATTCAACTAAAAAAAGTTTAAGTGAAATACACTAATTATTAATAAGAAAGAAAATAGTTGAATTAGTGAAATATTAAAAAAAAGAAATATGTCAAAATTTGTTGATTTTTGAGTTGGTCATTTTAGGAGAATCAAGATTTAATACATTTTTAAGTTTTAAATGACAATTTGAGTTGGTCATTTTACGAGAATCAAGATTTAATAATTTTTAAGTTTTAAATGACAAAATTCTTATATTAAATTCCTTTTTATTTAATATATCACCATTATTTTTATTTAAGTTTTTTAGGAAGCATAAAAAAATTCAAATCTTTTAACTTGAAAGATCATTTTTAGCTTTTCCTCAAATGAACATCATGAAGCACTTGAGCATTCATAGGAAGTTGTTGATTCAAGTAATGTTTAGGTTAAAAAAAATTATACCCCTTCCAATGTGATGTATGAATATGAATGTATCATGTTCAAAATGCATGCTTGGTTGAATTATTGTAAAGCCCAATATATAAGGGCTAGCATATAGATTAAAATAGTATCCTTTCACCTTCTCACCAAAGCGATAAGCCGACAAAATATTAATATTTGTATAATATTAAAATAATAAAAAGTTAAAATGATATTGTTATGAATTTTGTCACACTTGAAAAGTTTATCTTTGCACGTTATTGGTTCACGAAACTAATCATTTATCTTCCACATATTTACAAATGAGTACTTGAAACATTGCCTATTTGTAAATCGCATTACATGTAACCTCACGGTAAATCAAATGTGCTAGTATAGTACGAGGAACAATCCCTCAAACAAGGTAAACATCTTGAAAGCTGGGAAATTAAATATGTCTTTGTAAGTGTGTAGAAAAAGGACAAAATAAGGCAAGAGGGGTCAAAATTGATATCAGAATATGACACATCAAGTTTCTTTAATAGAGATGTTACATGTTAAACATCATTCATTAACCAAATCAAGAGCAAGCACTCTGGACACATGAATGCTTTTTTCCATGTAAAGATTGATGTCCTAATGTTTATATTTGGTAGATTTTATCATTATATCAATCCCTATTTTTTTTCCATTGATTAAATGTTGATATACTCTACTCTTCTATGTCATGGATTTCTAAACAAATACTTAGCAAAATGCATATGAAAAACAAATAAACAATGCAAATGATATTTGCTATGAAATTTCTAGATTTAGGATGTCCATCTTTGCACATTATGAAACTAATTAAAGTGTCTTCCATTTTGTTTGCAAATTAGCACGATGCATTGCATATTTTGTAATCATTGTATGTGTAAACTAAAATGCCTTACCCAAAATTCCATTTTTTTTTTTGTGATTTCTTTATCATGTTTTACACTTTCAGCAAAATAACTTATTTTTTGGGTGTCATTAATTTTGTTAAAAGCGATGAATATGGCCCAGTTTACAAGTTTGTTTTCCCTTCTCCCACCTTCTTCTACAATGGGTTCCATGCCTAGGAAACTAGTGAGTGTTCCCTTCCACAATAATTATGTTACCAATTGGGGTGCATACTATGTCAAACAATTCCATGGTGGTACAAATCTTGAGCTTCTTCTCAAAAAATATTAAGGTAATTTATTACATATTCCATTTTTTTCATATTTCTAGGTCTTTTTATGTTAATTAATCGCAAGTATACATAAGTTAGCCATTTTATGTTCATTATATAACAACCCTAGTTAAATAGATGCATAGGAATTATTAATTATAATTAATTTGATAATTTGATTGTCCTAATATGTTTAATTAAACAATAATTATTTCTTAATAATATTAATTAATTAATTAATTATTAACTACTTATTCATATCTGTCAATGATTAATTAATTAATTAATTAATTGACTCATTAATTATTTGATTAATGAATTAAAGGGGTTAATAATTTTAATTTATTTTATTAAATACTTTACATATGGAAGGGGGGAATGAAGCATTAAATTAAGGATAACATAATAAACAAGGGGGATAAGATAATAAAGAAGGGGATAAGGTAATAAAGGAGGAGATAAGGAAATTAATGAGGGGGAGGAGAGTCGGTGAAGGGGGAATATGACGGAAGAGTCCTATGGGAAAGGGGAGGATGATTATTTTGGGGAGGAAGGATTTTGAGGGAGCATTTGGAGGGCAGGAGGGTATTTCTGTGGTATATTTTTCTGCAGGATCTTGGCCGGTTTGAGTAGTTTGGTTTTTGGGTTTTTGGGTGAATCATTGCAAGGGGCACCGGATTGCTGGGGGTTTTGGGCACGGGGGCTAGGATCCCTTTCGATTTTCTGGAGCTAGGGAGCCGGACAGGCTGCTCCTAGCTGGTTGGGAGGTTAGTTGGTTTAGGCAGAGTTGGGTCAGTGCATCAGGCTAGGCAAGACAGTAGGGAAAGGACAACCATATCGGTGGGAATTAGCATAAGAAGTAGGTATTTTATTATGAATTGCTGAGTTATTTTCATGCTATAGATAAATGTTAAATTCTACTGAAATATTATATGCTTATTTGAAGCTAAATGAATTATTTACGCACTCAAAGAAATTCTATGTTTGAAATTGAAATTCTATGTTAGAAATGTTATGTGTAGTTGTATGGATTTTATTAGACTTGTTTATTTCTGGTCCTTACACATGGTATCAGAGCCCTGGTTCAAAATCTGGAGCCAAGGGCCTACCCACCTACCCAAACCCTTAATTAGATACAAATCTGGGCCAAGCTCCAGCTCCACCTAAGCTCCACCTAACCTGGAAGCAAAGCACACAAACTTTTTTTTTTATATACATAGATAAAAACATATAAAAAAAAGAATATAGAAAAAGTAATAAAAATAGGCACACATGTTACACTGCAATCAACAAAAGAAGCACCACATTTCCATCTGTTGTTAATATGTTATTTCTTAAAGATTGCAATGTCAAAGGAAAGAATTTAACCATGCCAAGATGAGAAAATAGATATAATCTACCATAGCTGCAAGGTAATCATCGAAGAAGGAAAAACAAGTAAAAGACATATATTTAGAACATTAATTCTTAGGTACACATATCACCTTTAACCAAGTAAACAATCCCTAAAATATCATGATA
>ML785015.1:511247-525986 GCA_009831015.1 Picea engelmannii
TTGTAGCGAGGATGTTGCTTCTTGGGATACTTGGGTTTATCTTTCTACTGGGAAAATAAGGCTTTGTTGGAGGTACCTACAGTGCTGATCACTCCAAGTTGTATAAGCTTATCTTCCTCTCTAATCAAAGCATCACAAAAGGAATCAAGAGTGGGTTTTTATAAATCTTTGTTTAGAGTCTCTCTCATGGCATAAAAGGTAGATACAAACACATATTTTGCACTACCTAGCATAGAAAGAATAAGATAGATGCAACATTCTTCCTCCATTTCTATCTCACATTTTTCACATAAAATTCTAAGTGTTTTAAACTTAGATAGATAGTCTTCAAGGCAAGAAAAATCACTAGGACTTAAGGTCAATACTTGATTTTCTAACTGTTGTGCTCGAATAATATTGAGTTTACCAAACACAGATTCAATATTTACCCAAGCTTCATTAGGGTCATCAATTTTCTTTAAGGTGGAACCTTAAATCGGGAGAGATGGACATTTTGATTAGTCCACGTGCTTCATCACTCCTATTAGCCCATTTGACTTTCTTATCATCAACAGTGGGTGAATTTTCCTTTCCCAAGGTAATCCGGTAAAAATATTTACCTCTTAATAAATCTTCCACATGAGATTTACATTGGAAGTAGTTGGTGCTGGTAAGCAATAGATTACTTGTAGAAGCCATATTAAATATGCAGATAATATGGATTTAAAAACTGGAACTGATGATCTGGATGGAAAGATCTCAAAAAGTTATGCGGTTTAAAAAAATGACACTAAAAACGGACTTTAAATGTGAGAGTCATGCCCTTTTTAAAAAAAAGGCATAAATTGTAACCAAAAGACCACGTGATAGTGTAAGTTTCTTTATGAAGTGACCCACTTTTATAAAGAGAAGTGGGGATCACTTTTACAATGAAGTTAATTTATAAAAGAAAATCTGCATGCAAAATAAGTAACTCTAAAATAAAATATTAAAGCTACTTATAGTGATTCACTTTTATACTTGAACTGAAATACACTTTACAATTTGAGCATGAACTTTTTCCAAAAAAGTAACAAAAGAACGATTTGAACTCAAGACCTCTTACTTAATAAGGCAACTTTTAACCAAATGGTCTAGCAAAACATATTGTATTTTTTAGGAAGAGGATTGAGGGTGTTTTTGTTGTTGTTTTTGTGGAATACGGCCTTAGAGAATGTGTTAAAAAAAAATCACATAAGAAAATAATTTTGCTTATCAATGAAAACAAGGGTTAGATCTCGGTAAGCTTGCCCAGAAGATGCACCTTTTCCTATATGTTTCTTATTTGTCGAGATCGCATAGGGCACGGGGAATAGATCATACATAGATCTAAAAGAGTAGAAACATGAAAATAAATAATACAAAACCAAAATAATAATACTCTACAAAAATTTAAAAAATGCATATGGAGGCTTTATACCTCCGGATCTGACTGAAATGGTCGTATCTTGGGCAAACAAAAACCTTTCTGAGTGAAAAAAAAATGTTCCTGGATGAAATGAGTGCTCCGGATGCAATGGAATAGTCCTCTAAGCCCATAAATGTATGTAAATGACAGAAAATTGAGATGATACAACTCATCTTCATGATCTCGATCTACAATAGGAGTGGGTCTTCAAACAGGCTCAGATACCATGTTCGACAACACAAGTATTCCAACAGAGAATGAAAAAATTTAGTAACTACTCACATAACCAGATCAAATATCAACACACCAATGTTTTCACGTGGTAAAACCCCTACGGGGAAACATCCACGACCCTAGCCAACGCGTCCACTTGGAGCAGTTTATTAATGCAAAATACAAATATTACAAAGAGATTTTAAAAGAGAGTTTCTCACAATCAATCATCCGTAAATGACCCTCCATTCTCTTTAAATAGATATCATGTACCAATCGAGTGTTAAGCCACATATCAATGTCCATTAATATCGAGGAGAGTATGAACCATTTGATCACTCTATGTCGAGAAAATATCGTGACCATCGTATTTTCTAACTACAAATGCATACTAATGCATACTAAAGAAACACACTTTTACCTAACGACACATTAGACCAAGTAGATCTTAACTAACTCCTAAGTGTCTAAATATCCTAACATAAACAACATGGCTTCAACATCAAGTTTCTACAGAGCTTGAAAAAAATAGAGAAGAAAATGGATAGGGAGACTGAATCAAGCAAGTCAAGGAGGCATAGATATCATGCCATAAGAGGAGAATATGAAGGTGCTCATAGACACCATCATCACTCATGAAGAAAATATGTTAGAAAAAAACACAATGGTCCAAGGTTATCTCTTGTCAGAAGGCATAAGGCGAGGCTGAGAGTAGATGAACTACAAGGAGAAATGAATAAAATCAAGCCTCCTACCTTTGATGGTGAGAAGAAGAAATATGAAGATACAAAGACTTAGATATTGGGGATGAATAAGTACTTTCAATTGAATAACTATTATTGACAAGAAGAACGAAGAATTTCCATCTACCAACTCAAGGAAAAAACATCAATGTGGTGGGACCAATTTGTGGAAGTGAAACACATTGATGAGAAGAAGATTACTTAGAGGGAATTCAAAAATTAATTTCAAAATAAGTACTTGACCAAGCGTTATTATTATAGGAAGATGAAGGATTTTTTCGAACTCAACCTTAGGAGTATGACCATGGATGAGTATGAAAGAGATTTGTAGAGATTTTAAAATATGTTGACTTCATGAATGATGACAAGGTCAAGATTCAAAGGTTCTTGAGTGATATGCCAACAATTTCCAGTGATAACGTATAGTATTATGATCCAAATACATTGGAGGAAACCATAAGGAGGGGTAAATGTCTCTATGATTATCATAGACGAAGAAAAACTTTCCAAAACTTAGAATTGAGAAAGAAAGAAATCATTGGAAATGTATTAGACAGAGGAGTCCATGTATCACCCAGAATTGTGAGATGAGAAATAGAATTCACGGGAATTCAGAAATAATATTTATGGTGGCCATAAAGGGGCACAATTATGCATATGTTACCATAATTGAGTATTATGGTTTTAGCTAACAAATGTGGTTGAATTCTTTCTTTAACCATAATTTTTAGAAATTGTATCTTATATAATAAATGTGTTGCAATCAAATATTATGTTTGATGATAAAACAAAGGAAATTGTATTTAACAAAGTGGTATATTCAGTTATGAGGAACAAGGCATGGTCAGTTCTTCAAAATGTGGAATGGTTTCTTGAGGAAGCTACCAGCTGAATATGTCTATACTCAGTGAGAAATATAGAATGTGTTCAATGGAAATATGATTTGGAAAAAGATTTGAAGATGAAAAATATGCATATTGATCTAGGAGGATCCAATAATTATCATAGAAGTCCAGGAGGATTTGGAACATCGACAGAGGTACAGAATGGTTCAGAAATGCTCAATTTTTTCCCCAAATTCTCTTAAAAATGGAATCAATGTGTATAGCTCGTCGTTAGCTTTCCAATGGTGCAAATGACAAGTCAAATGGACTTCATATGAAAAATTTATGAGGGGTCAAAGTTCTAGTCAACCAAGTAAAAGTGAAGACTAAAAGGGTCGAGGGCCTAATCGCTCAACCCTAGCCCTTGGTTCATTGTACATCATATAATGCTTCTATGTCCATGGAAGGGATTAATGAAATTTCCAACTTGTATAACCATATATAATATGGTTATAACAATGTATAAACATACACCAACAAAAGCACACAAACATATAGTGGTCGGTGGGTCTCGAACCCCCGAATTACCATATACAAAATCCACAACTTAACCAAGAAGCTATATATATGGCTTGTTTAAAAAAAACAACCAGTTTGCATTTAAATCGTGCCATAAAATTTGGAAATTGGTTCAAGGGTCCACCCTATTTAATGGGCATGTGGTTTGAGGATTGTACACATTAAGTTTTAGGTAGAGTTATGTCTCGAACTATGTGCTCGAGGGTAAATAGTATTTGAGGGTACATCGTAAAGAGTGTCAAGAGGTCCCTAAACAAAATTTCTAGAACTTTATACTCATTTTTCATGAATTTTCGCTAGGAATCCAAAGGTGCACTTCGCTTCTGCATTTGAGAAACATGTAAAAAGGTCATTGTAAAAGGAAAGAATTTGATAATTAGTAAAGAAGGTTTGTATTGGAAGAAGACCCGAAGAGGTAGCCCGAATTGGGTGAACTCTATTATCCAACTTGTATATGTGATTTCATTATTGTTGTTCATTTCCAGCTCAATTATTTGCAATTCATTTTATCCTTAAAGTGGATTTGGTTAGATAAATACTTTACATGTAATTTTCATACAATCAAGCAATCATTTTATTTCGACTATCAAGTATATGATTTTTTATGTATTAAATGATTAATAAGTATCTAAGGATTTTTCAGATCACATACCAATTGGGGAAGATGAGTATGAGAGAGATCATTTGTGTTTCATGATAAATCATGAGTAATAGGTCTGCATGGAAATAATGCCATGGAAGTGTGGAGAGATGGTTTTCATAATTGGTGAGAGGGTTGAAATTTTGTTAAATATAAGCATAGGTACTCAAGGAAAGAGTGTGATGACAAGAATATTTCACAAGAAGATCAAAATCCATGAATGAGTAATGTTGAGATATGAATTCAGTGTAACCAGGAAGGCTTGAGAATTCAAGGATATCAAATTTATGTGTGAAGGAAATTATTACAAGAAATCCACTTATACTAATTAGAGTGAAATAATGGAACAAGAATGAAATATTCACTAGATGAAGTAGTGAAGATCCATTCCCTATAAACAATGTCAATATACAGATAAGATAATACATTGATGGAAGAGTTGTTCTACAAGAATTTATATGTTAATATGATAGTCTTATGATTAATAAATACAGTGTGTATACATGGAAATAAGATGTAACATTTCCAAGGATCATTCCTACAGTTTTGGAGATAACACCTCCATGATTTTTATTAGAGTAGTGTAGTGGAAGCATGGTTGTATGACAGAACTTTAGGAGTGAATAAATGAAGATGTCTACATACTAAATAAGTGTCAGCAGATGAATACACAATGTGTTATCTGAAAATTATATTTATGGGGATGCAATCATAATTATGGGAGAAGAATCCCATAAATTAAGTGAAACCCAGAAGTGAGTAAATCCATGAACAATATCTGGAGATAAAGAAGAAGTTTCCACTAGATGGATGCCTAAATATTTGAGTTCTATGGAAGAACATAAGCTATTTTGATAACAATAAAAAGGATATTGTTGATGCATATAGAGAGAATGATGGTACTTTTTGAAGGCGATTAGTGCATTCCCAAAGTAGATTTGGATGTCAATCCAAAAGGATTCAAGCATGGGGATGAATTTATGAAAATAAATCAATAAGGAACCATGAGGAAGAAAATGGCTCTATATTGACTTGGTATGCACATGAACATGTATTTTCAAGGTACACAATTGTTTGATCGACAGTCAGACCCCAGAGTTTGTATTGAGCACTGCTTAAAGCAATGGCGCGTTCAACTATTTTCCCACTCGCTAGGTGTAATTCCAAAATCCTAGTACACACATGAAGATACTAGAAGATAAAACAATTTGTTGGAGAACCTTCAAAGACTAATTTTCTAGAGATTTATCCTTCATTGGTAAGTCCCCTGAGCTTCACTTAGTCCTTCAAAGAATTCAGGAGATGTTATCGATTGACAATTGTAAAAATAGATCAATCCCAGTAGTATGTTCGGATTATACCCATTTGATTCAGTCCAATCAAGTCCACAACCCCATCGGAATACATGTAGCTTGTTGTAAAATTGATAAAATCGTAGAAGAATCTAATGAATTAGAAGAACTTAGAAACCTGAATATCAAAGAAACTGTAGGTACCAGGGAATTCTAGGACACTATACCCATTCATACATTTAGATCCTATAATAATTCCTTGAAGTTAAAAGAAATTAAATATAGGGAGTGAAGAGAATCCTAAGATAGCTTATATTGAAGATTACTAGGATGAGCAGGCCATGAATGAATTCCAAATAATGTTGCGGGAATATGAGGACTTATTCCCCAAAAAAATATCATAAATGAAAGGAATAAAAGGATCCATGGGGGATATGAATATCGAGATGAAACCTTACTCAAAACCAGTGAAGAAAATACCATATCGTCTCAATCCTAAAGTAAAAGAGAAGGTCAAGAAGGAAGTGGAAAAAATGTTAACGGCATGACCAATATTTCTTGTCGAAGAAGCAGAGTGGGTTACCCCATAGTAATACAGTGCAACAAGGATACACAAGACATTTAGATATGTGTTGACTATAGGAGTCTGAATTTTTCATGTGTGCATGATCTATGTTTGACACCCTTCAACGATGGGGTGTTAGATCAAGTTGCGGGGAAAGAAGTTTATTCATTTACAGATGGATTCTCGGGGTATCAAAAAGTTATAATTTCATAAGAAGACCACATTTGTAACTGAGTGGGGGTCATTCATGTACAATGTGATACCTTTTGGCTTAAATAATGCCCCAATAGTCTTCTCCAGGATTGTTATAATAACATTTTGTGACTTCATACACAAGTTTCTAGAAGTCTACATGGATGACTGGACTACATATAGTTTGTTGAAGGAGCATGTAGGGATACTATGATTGATGTTTGATAAATGTCAGGATCTAAAGATATCTCTAAACCATAGGAAGTGTATTTTCTTCATACTGCACGAAAATATGCTAGGCCACATTGTTTTTCAGGAAGGATTCCTGGTGGACTCAGCTAAAGTTGTGTGTATCCTGAACATGTTGCCACCTAAAAGTGTTAAACAATTGTGCATGAAGCTTGGGAATACAAGATACTACTGTAGGTTCATCAAAAGGTATGAAAGTATCATTGCACCACTAGAGAAACTACTGAAGAAGTCTGAATCATTCTGGTGGACAGTTGAATGTGACAAGGTGTTTCATATCCTCAAAGAGAAACTCAACACTGCACCCATTCTTAGATAACTCAATTGGGATATTGAATTCCATGTACATGTGGATTCATTAGGTATCGCCCTAGGATCCATTTTATCACAATCAAGAGAAGGGAATATGGCCCACCCTATCTACGTTTCTAGCAGAAAACTTTCTAAAGCCAAACGCAACTACACAACGATCGAAAGGGAAGGTCTTGCTATGATTTATGCATTGCAAAAATTTAGACACTATTTACTAGGCTCTGATTTTATGTTTTTTACTAACCATTATGTGTTCAAGTACCTAGTTAATAAGTTGGTTCTTGAAGGAAGGATTTGCAGGTGGCTCTTACTCTTTCAGGAGTTTTCATTTGAGGTAATTGGTAAGCCTGGAAGATGTAATGTAGGTCTAGATCACCTATCAAGACTAGAATCAGGATAAAGTGGATGAGTAGTCGACGATCAACTCCCCTATGTAGACATGTTCTAGATTGAAACTATCCCAAAGTATATTGAATACATTGATTCCTTCCTCAGCTCAGGGACCTACCCAAACAATTACTCCATGACCTAGAAACGACAGTTGGTGGTTTGAGCAATAGACTACCAATTGATTGAAGGCCAAATCTATAACATGGGACTATATAAAATTCTCATAAGGTGTTTCCAAACCCATGAGAGGCCCGATATCCTATGGGAATGGCACAATGGAGTTGCAGGAGGACATGTTGGAGGAAAATATATAGCACATAAGATACTTCAAGATGGGTTATGGTGGCCAAAGGTATTCAAGGATGCTAAATATTATGCTAGATCTTGCGACATTTTCCAATGAGTAGGGAAGCCATCACACAAAGATGAATTACCTCTTCAGTTGGTTTGAGCATTGCAGGCCTTTGAGAAGTGGGTTGTGAAATTGTTTGGACCAATTAATCTACTCACCAAGCATTCAAAGGCCATATATATCATCACTACAATAGAATATCTCACGCGGTGCGCTGAAGCAGAGGTAGTTCAATATTTTTCAACATATATAACTAATAGATTCATATTTGAGAACATCATTTCCTGATTTGGATGTCCTAGGAGCCTGACTAGTGATCAAGGTAGTCACTTCATCAACAAGACAATCACAACATTGATGAAACAATTCCTCATCCAATAGCATAATAGAAGTACTTATCATGTACAAGCTAATGGAATAGTGGAGGAATTCAACAAGATTTTGGAAAGAGGACTAATGAATGTGTGTTCTGCAAATAGGGAGGACTTGGATGATATAGTTTCATCAGTCTTATGGGATTATAGGACTACTAAAAATAAGATGCATAAATATATACCATTTCAGTTGGTCTATGGTAAGGAAGTTGTTGTACCTGCGTGGTTTATCAACCCTAGTATCTATATAGCACATGCTACTCATATGATAGATAATGAATCAGTTGCGTAAAGGATTTTAGACTTGCAGGAACTTGAGGAAGCAATATTCTTAGTCGATTTTCATCAATCAGTGGAAAACGCTAGGAAAAAAGATTGGCATGACAGAAACATTAGGTCCAATAGGTTTTAGTAAGGGGATAAGGTACTCCTCTATGACAGACATTATCAGAAACATCTAGGAAAGTTGTGCATGCAATGGTTAGGTCCATTTCTAGTTGGTGAAATTTTATAGTCTCGTGCATTCAAGCTAGCGCAACTGGATGGTATCCTTTGACCAGGGTTGGTGAATGGTGCACACTTGAAGCCCTACATTTACCACACTTAACTGAGGGATGGTTGCTCCATTCCAAGGGAGCTTGTAAAATAATTAGACTTTTCTTTTCTGTTGATTTTTTTCAGTAGATGTAATAATGTTGGAGTGTCCTTAGTAGCGTTGTGACATATGTTTATCAATTTAATTGTTTGGTCTTTTCATACATGCTTACTTAGTGGCATGTTCTTAGATGAGTCACCAATCCACTCAATCATACACATAGAGCCATTAGTGAATCACATTGTGGTCGTGGGGGGGGGGGGTCGAATATAAAATATATTAATGGATAAGCATCAATCATGTCACGTTTAGTTGTAACCCTTAGGGTAACTACCAAAAACTGTCAGAATGTCCTGTCAATTCTTAAAAGCCCATGTACACGTGGATTTTATGGATATTCCCACCAAAATTCTTAACCGTTAAAATGGTAATTCCATCATGCCAGCCACATCTTGGATAGGCCACCCATTAAAGTTAGGATCCATTCAGAGATTTTACCCCATTATCAGTCCCTTCGGACGTCCGCACCATAGATTGCATTGTTGGTTTAATTATTGGATCATTTATGACCAATTATCGGTTTACCCCGATACCTCATCTATAAAATCCCACAATATTATTGTGAATGGCACATTGTTAACTTAGTTTCCCTCTATCCTTGTGTTTCTCGCACCCTGGTACATTCTGAGAGGCCTCTTCCTCCCCAGTCATGTCCATGCCCCCCCAATTCAATGTGTTTACTAGCGCTCAATATCGAAAATTTTGAGAATAGTGGGAGGACGAATCTCCATCTCAAAATAAGTAGTCCCAGACAAGACCTATGGTCCCATAATAAATGTGTTGGGCGATGTCAAAGGGAAGGTTGAGCAAGCAAAACACCTCGACCTTAATCGGACAGATACAACGTTATTCCCATAGATGAATATTGATCTGTTATGGGTGATGGTTTTCGATTTGACGGGAGAGGTGAAAGTTTTTCCAAAGAATTACTTTCTTAACCTATTCAACTCCACTATCATGCACCTCTGGGATCTACCAATGTTCAGGACCACTAATGAAGTTGCATGATGCACCAAGTTCCTGATAAGTAGAGTGCATGATGCGAGTTTATTGCTTGACAAGAGATATCCCATCCACGCAGAGGATATCCATCGGCTCAAAAGACTGTCATTGGAAGGGGAGGATGTATCTAAAGGATTCCAAGGGTTGAGCAAGCACAAAAAAAGGAAGGATGAAATCATCTTGTATGAACAATTCCATACCTAGTGTGGGGGAAATACAATGAAAATTGAGCCAATTTTCCCAGAAACTGTGAGAACAACCTGCTATGTAGTTGCCAGCAAGTTTATGTGCTCATATTACAAGGGAGAATGCACGTTGGATGCCCTATTAGTGGTAGATTTATGCATAAATGATTTAGTCCTTAACTGGTGTAGTTACCTATTGGAGGAATTCATCATTGCTTGTGAGGAAGTTCAGGAGAAGGGCGACATATTCACATACGGATACCTTTTTCTATCCTTTACAATGTTGAAGTGGAAACCACCCACTATTATATAGCTAGCACTTGCAGATAAGGGATTCCTCACAAAGATTTTTGAACCTTGGAATGCAAGGTCAGACTCTAAGAATATAGAATTCAATAATGTTGCTTTGTTGAAGTGGTACACTGAGTTGATTGATGCCACCCAAAGGATGTGCATACCACAGGAACTACTGAACCTGAAAAAAATAAATATCTCATTTTCCTTTAATCATCACCATACTTTTATCTGGCCAAGGCACGCAAATCCCTCTGATTTCCACATGAGGCCATTATCATTCTATCTGGACGAAGAAATATTGGACAAAGAGGTCATGTCATGGTTGGGAGTTAAATGCAACCTGTGAAAGTCGAGAATGCATTACCTTTTGTCACCAGAGTTGTCAAAGAAGAAGAGTTCAGGAGAGGAAATAGGGTCAAGTTCAGGAAAAGTAGAGATGTCGTCGAAGTCTCCAATGCCATTAGACTCAGAAAAAGAGGAAGAACACCAATTGAAGCATCCCAAAAGGACCTTACTAGGATGCCCCAAGATTCTATATGAGGTGTTATTCTTAGGTAAGAAAGTTAATGATATTTTATTTTTTTCCTTTATAAGTGAGGTTCCTACTAAAAATCCTATAACGAGTGTTTCCCCTATAGTTATCTTAGCCAAATTCGTAAACCCTCAACCCATATCTAGTTCTCTACCTTGCACCCAAGAATCCACTCGTGCTACCCATAATTTTATGCTTATCTTTGATGACCCAGAGTCAGATCCCAACACATATTCTATTGTAATTTTCGAGCAATACCCACCACCACCATCCAAGGATACCACAGTCCCATTTCCACCCAACTCACCAGAACCCATGTAACTAGACATCCCAAAGAACCTTGGGAACCTCAGAGATCTTCTCTTATCAGATATTTCCATGCCGAGCCAGTCAAATGTTCCAGTGGTGTCCACTTCAGTCACTCTTCCCTCTAAGGTGAGCAACAATCAACAATGATAGAACTCACCCAATTTCAACACATCCCACTCTCGGGTTCTCAATATCTAAGACCAGATATTCTCACTGAGGTTTTGTTGGTTCGATACAGGACCCAAGAATTTCCACTCATAATAAGTATAGAAACTCAACAAGAGTTGGAGTCTCAAGCACTGTAGGAGACTCATTCAGGATAAAGAACATTGTTGTTGAAAGAGAAGTTAGAGCCAATACTCCAAGATCTGCAATAGTGCTCAAAACTATTCCAACTCTGCCTGGTGCAGATGGAAGTTATCCATTTACTTCCAGTGTTCCTGAAGAAATAATTGGTCCAATAGTTGCAGGGACCATCCCCGAGAGAAGAAGAGGTCGAGACACCCTCAGAACAATCCATGGCTAGTGAGCTTCCACTTCAAATTAGAGTCCCCTTGGAAACTAAATTCACATCCAATGAGCTAGCTCACTTGCTAAGACCTGGATTCTCCAAGAGATATGTTGATCCAAACCTTGATTACAAGTTTATCAATGATGCACCTGTGATTATAATACTATATGTTGATGACTTATTTTTGATAGGTGAAAAGACTCTCACTATTCAGTGTAAGAGGGATCTAGCCTCTGAATTTGACATGAAGGATCTTGGTCTTATGCACTATTATTTGGGACTAGAAGTATGGCATAAGCCTAGAGAAATATTTCTAGTCAAGGAAAGTATGTTGTGAATATCCTTCAGAAGTTTGGGATGATGAATTTCAAATCCATAGAAACTCCCATGGTGACAAACCTGAAGAAGTTAAGAGACTCGAATTTTGATCTGGCAGACCCCTCCATGTACTGGTAGTTGATTGGATCATTGATGTATTTGGTTAATACCAAGCCAGACATTTTATTCACTATGAACACGTTGAGCTAGTTCTAGGTGGAATCGAAGCATGAGAATTGGATAGCCACAAAGCACATTTTGAGATATTTGCGTGGCACACTAAATTATGGTTTAAGATATGTCTAAAAAAATGATGTACAACTACAGGGATATACATATTTCGATTGGGTAGGGAGTGAAAGTGACAAAAAATATTACTTCTTGTGTATGTTTCAGTTTGATCTCTTCTATGATATTTTGGGCTAGTAGGGAACAAATGTCTGTCACACTCAGCACTGTAGAGGCAGAGTATATTGCAGCTTGTGATGCTTGTACAAAAGAAGTATGAATTTGTAAGATAGTTTATGGACTATTTGACCAGGAAATAGATTTGATCATGGTATATTGTGATAATCAAAGTTGTGTGAAGATTTCAGAGAACTTTGTGTTCCATGACAAGTTGAAGCACATTGAGATCAAGTACTACTACATCCATGATAAATCCCATAAGGGAGAAGTGAAGCTCCAATACATCTCCATCGATGAGAAGATAGCATATATTTTGACGAATCCCTTCTCCAAGGGGAATTTTGTATACTTCAAGGACAAGATAGGCCTTGTGGAGATTACTCCCTTGGTTGAGAGGGAGTGATGATATTCTTTCACTGTGGATAGTTAGTGTGTTTTTGGACTGACATTCTCCCTTTGGAGAATAGTTCAGGTTGGACAGATTGTTGATGTATCATGGACTGACATTTTCTACAGGAAATGGTCCAGGATTGACATTTTCCTGTGGCACAAATGGTGAAATGATCAAAAAGAATGGTCCTCCCTCTATGGCACGAATAATGACCTAGTTAGGAATGTTGGTACAGGACTGACAATTTCTCTATGGAACATATGGTGATCTAATTAGAGAAAGAGGTATGGGACTGGCATTCTTATATGGCACATGTAGTGACCTAAATAGAAGAATGGTTCCTATAGACCATGACGTGACTTTCAACATATGGAAGGATTTACATTCTTCATGTGGCATAGATGGCAATCTGATCAGGAAGAATGATCCTTGTAGCCACGAGACACTCCGTTGAGTGCGTGACAACTATGGGATACTCAATTGAGTGCACAGGTTTCATCGCCTGACTTATTCAAGCATCATGCATGATTACACAGATGAAGTATGGCCTAAAGAGTTGATGCAATATGATGTGTCATATGACAAGTTGTTGTTGATGCTACAGATGATGATGATAATATTGTTTGATATGACCTTTTCATAGATAGATTTTTTTTTGTCAACTTGAGTACATTTAGCTAGTTGTTATGAATACCTCTTTGGTTAAGAGGGAGTGTTGAATTTTGTAACTATGGTCGATCTTCATAATGTGAAAAGTGAAAAATGAAAATTTGTGTCTATTGTGGAGGTTAGTTTAGTATAAATAAGGAGCCAATTTGTCTCATTTGTAACTAAAGCAATTCACATCTCTTAGTAAATCTTGTGTCCTTTTTGTGATCTCTACTATTATTCTACAACATTTATATGGTTGAATTTCTGAAGTATAATTTCTTAATGATAAATTCAAAAGTGAAAAAAACATCATTAGAAGTAATTATCAGTTTTCAAAAATATTGTGTTATTATTTATTGCACTAGAAAAATCAGCAATGGGTTGGGGAAAAATAAATCAACAAACCTATACTAGTGGTTATTTTTCCTTGTATAATTTTCGATGAGACATAGGACCATCCTTAAGTAGGCGAGAGTTCCTGATATTGGAGTTGTGATGCCAAATTCTGGAACAAGGGATGGATTTTTACTCACCATTAGAGTTAGATGGTTGGACTTCGATGCATGGGGTTGAGTAGTTGGTAGGAGTTGTGGAGGAAGTTTAGTTCATCCTATCGAGATTCCTAGCGTACATGAATAGAGTATCAGTTCATATGATTGATTGGGAAGATGAGATCTCAGGCCTTGGGCGGTAGGTTAGACTAGTAGGATTTATGCCTATTATTGAAATTGGGAAGAGAGTTCACACACTTCCCCATAATTTTGATGTGACTTTCGATGCTTGTTGTGGTCACTTGGTGGCTCTTATACTAGTTAGAGGAGAGGGTGATGGGAGGATATAGGAAGAAAGTTGAAATAAAAAAATAAATATACACCTATAACAAATTTACCAACTTAACGAGAACTGTGACCTCAAAAGCAAAACTCTAACCCCAAAACCCCATATTTTTGCATAAAAAACACGAAAATCAACCCCGAAATCAAAAAGAGGTGCTACCGGTAGCACCATTTTTTCAAACGGGGTCAAAATTACAAGATTTCTCAAGCATGGCCTTCAAAACTCATATAATGGTTCTAAAAAAACCTTCAAATCAACACCTAAATAAAAAAACAATGTTACTTAAAACAAAATGTTTTTTCTAAGCACTCAAATTATAGCTACTTATGACCTAATTGAAATTGTGGCCTTGACAACCAATCCCTATGCAAATAACCAATCCCAAATTGGACCTCAAACGAACACTTTAAATTTTATTTACAAACTATTTTTTTTTAAATGAAGAAAAATACTCAAAATTCAAATTAAAAAAAAAAAAATTAAATTAAAAAA